>VWPU01022963.1:0-12335 GCA_013398955.1 Callaeas wilsoni | reverse complement strand
CGGCGGCCGGTGACGTGTCCGCCGATGCCGGCGGCGGTGCCGGCAGCGGCGATGCACGGGCGGGCGGCGGCGAGCGCACATGGCCAGGTGAGCGGGGCCGGGCTGGGCCGGACGGTCGGAGCCGGCGCCGGCGCGGTGCCAGTGCTGAAGAGTGGTCTCTACCCTCAGGATCGGCGTTTCCTGCCTGTCGTGGCGCTCGGTGGGATCGTGCCCGGGGCCGCGGCAGCGCCCGGCTGCGCTGGGGCTCGCTCTCCTCTTGGGGCTGCTGCTGCTGCTGGCGGCCACCGTGCCCCGCCGCTGGGCCGCGCCGC
Source organism: Callaeas wilsoni (assembly GCA_013398955.1). Classification (NCBI taxonomy): domain Eukaryota; kingdom Metazoa; phylum Chordata; class Aves; order Passeriformes; family Callaeidae; genus Callaeas; species Callaeas wilsoni. The sequence continues at coordinate 12,024 of VWPU01022963.1, read as the reverse complement.
CCCGCCCCTCTCGGCGGGACGAAAGGTGAGCGGGGGCTGGGCTCCCGGGGAACGGGGTCGCTGCCGGTGCTGAGCTGCCGTGCCGCCGTGTCGCAGGTACCTGGCGCGGGCGGAGGAGCTGACGGCCACAGACACCGAGGATTCGTCCCTTAATTACGGGGTGGTGGTGGACTGCGGGAGCAGCGGGTCCCGGGTCTTCGTCTACTTCTGGCCTCCGCACAACGGAAACCCCCACGACCTGCTGGACATCAAGCAGATGAGGGACCGGAGCAGCCGCCCCGTCGTCAAGAAAATCAAACCCGGTGCGTGCTGCCCCTCTCCGGCCCCGGCCCCCTGCCCCCCGCGCATGGACGGGGCGGGCTGGCTCACAGCCGCCTTCCCCGCCAGGCATCTCCGTGACCGCGGCAGCCCCCGAGCAGGCGACTCCCTACCTGCGGCCTCTGCTGCGGTTCGCGGCAGCGCACGTCCCGGCGCGGAAGCACAAAGAGACGCCGCTGTACGTCCTGTGCACGGCGGGTATGCGGCTGCTGCCCGAGCGGTGAGTTCGCGGCCCCTGTCAGGCGAGCCAGGGATGCGCTGGGATCCCTCAGCCCCGAGGAAGGGCAAGACAGCTGCCTGCTCTTGAACCTTGCCGGAGAGTTGAGAACTCTGTGGGGGAAACTTGAAAAAGGAAAGGGCGTGTTGTAGGGGCGAGTAACAAAGGATGCAGAAGGAGGGTTTGAGCATGCTAGGAGGGAGATGAGGAGATGCTTTAGACTGAGCTCAAAGAAATAAATCAATATTTTGTCTCTGAAACATGCTGGCTGCAGCAGCAGAACTTGTTGGGGTTGAACGGGGTGTGTAGTGCAGTGTGATTCCTGGTCTCTTCACCAGCATCGCTGGTGAAGGTCCCCTAGCATCTGTCCCTCTCCTGCACCCTTGCAGGCAGCAAGCTGCAATCCTGGAGGACTTGGTGAGAAATGTGCCCCTGGAGTTCGATTTCCTGTTCTCCAAATCACACGCAGAAGTGATCTCAGGGAAGCAGGAAGGTAGGAGCTGCCACAGAGCACTGCCTGTTCCTCTTTAGTATATTGTTCTAATGACCTTTTCTGTCTTGCACAGGCGTCTATGCGTGGATTGGCATCAACTTTGTCCTGGGACGGTTTGATCATGAGGACGGTGAGTCTGGCTGCTTGTAGAACAGCTGTGAGGGGGTAAGCAGAGCCGTGCTGGACCTTGTACCAGTGCTGTAGCTAAGATCAACCTCTGGAGTAGGCAGCAGTGCCTGATGCCTGTCATATGTGTGAAATGTTCCTGGACCTGGGAGGTGGTCCCTGCAGGTGGCCCGTGGGGTCTGCCTGCAGGGGTAGAGGAGCCCCATGAGGCAGCTGTGGGGGTGATGGTGGAAGGGAGAAGATGCTGCCCCAGGCCCTGCCTCTTGCTGACATACTGCTGTGGGTTGCAGAGGAGGATGCAGTGGTCACCGTAGCGCTGGGGGACCAGGGGAAATCCCTGGTTCGAAAACGAACAGTTGGGATCTTAGACATGGGAGGCGCCTCCCTGCAGATTGCCTACGAAGTGCCCGACTCAGGAGCCATCTCCTCCCCACAGCAGGTGAGTGTCTGGTCCCCGAGAGCAGCCTCTGCCTTCCCTGGATTGCTGCTGATCATGGACCTATCTGTGTCAGCAGGAGGAGGCTGCTAAGAGCTTGCTGGCAGAATTCAACCTGGGCTGTGATGTGCAGCACACTGGCCACATGTACCGTGTCTACGTCAACACTTTCCTGGGCTTCGGGGGCAATTTTGCCCGGCAGCGCTATGAGGAACATGTGCTGAACCAAACCTATGTGTACAACCGGTATTGCTGCCTCACATAGTGGTGGCCTCACTAGGGCATTTTGAAATGGGGTGCTGGCTCCTTCATGCTGTCCTCTCCCTCTTGGATTTACCTTAAGAGCTGCCTGTGGTGATAACAGCTCCCACAGCCACGCTGGCAGCAGCTCTGTGCCAATGGCAGGTGCCTGGGCTGGCACAGAGTGCTTGGCTGCTGCTCTACTCCAAGCCTGGCAGGCATTATCAGTGCCACATCTCCCCGCCTTCCTCCTTCTCTCCTCATGACAGGCTACGGGGAGGTCCCTCTAGTGGCTTTTGGCTTTTCCTCCTCTGACTTTCCCTCCTCCAGTACCAACTGACTCAGCACATCTTTCCATTGCATCCCCACCTCGAGCTCTCCTGTGTCCTGTCTCTCCTTTCCTTCCAAGAGCACTACGTGAAGCTGTCGCCAGAGGTGGAGAGGCTTGGTGCCCAGGTACTCCTGTGCTGGGAGCACATCCTGCCTGCAGATCCCGAGGGGCTGTGCAGAGGCACAGATCCCCATGAGCTGGGTGGGGTAGGCTGTGCCTTGTTGCACCTTACAGGTGCTCAGAGCATGTAGCTGCAGGCCAGTGTGACAGATCTGGCAAGTTCAGCCTTAGCAAGAGGTGGCAGGGCAGGCACTGCAGGGTACAAGAGGATGCAGCCTGATCTGGTGCAGAGGGTATCTGGATGTGGGACAGGGCTAGATTAGGCTTTTGGGAGGTGATGTAGGACCCCCTGTGCAATTGCCATTTCTTCCTGGACTGTTTTCCAGCCTGCACAGCCAACAGACAGGGCTGAGCCCCAAGATGCCCTTCTTGGACCCCTGCCTGCCTGTGGGGCTGGAGGACACGGTGGTGAGGGGTGGCCAAACCCTGTACATGAGGGGACGAGGGGACTGGCAGGCCTGTGCAAAGCTGCTGCAGCCCCTCCTGGCAGGGTCCAATGGCAGCCATGCCTCCCTGGTGGAGACCTACAGAGCACCCATTGACTTCAGCAACAGCGAGTTTTACGGCTTCTCAGAGTTTTTCTACTGCACCGAGGACGTGCTGCGCCTGGGGGGCCAATACAGTGCGACCACCTTCACCTCTGCTGCCCAGGTGGGTGCTGCTGTTCCTGGGGCTGGGAGTGAGGGCGATTTCTCTGCTCTGAACCCCAACTTCTCCTTCCCCCAGGAGTACTGCAGCCAGCGGTGGGAGGTACTGACCCAACGTTTCCGTGGTGGCCTCTATTCGGCGCATGCTGACCAGCACCGGCTGAAGTAAATGGACTTGCTGGGAGGTGCCATGGCTGGACCTCCTGGGGGGCTTTTGCTGGAGTAAGGAACTGGTGCAGTTTTTAAGTGTCTGGCTAATGCTCCTGTGTGCTTTGTCTGCAGATATCAGTGTTTCAAATCAGCCTGGATGTACCAAGTCCTTCACGAGGGCTTCCAGTTCCCGCTGGACTACCCCAGCCTGCGCACGGCCCAGCTGGTGTACGACCGGGAGGTGCAGTGGACACTGGGAGCCATCCTCTATAAGACGCGATTTCTGCCACTCAGGTACCACGGGCTCGCTGATGGCATCACGCAGGGAAGGGTGGTTGGGGAGGAGCAGGGGTAACTGCACTGGGTGAGGGCTCTGCACGGAACACAGCAGGACCCTGGCAGTACCCCACTGCATCTTGTGGCCAGTCCTGACATTCCTTTCCATAGGGATCTCCGTCAGGAGAGCATCCGGCAAGCACACGCCTCCTGGCTACGCCTCTCTTTTGTCTACAACCACTATCTGTTTTTTGCCTGCATCCTGGTCGTGGCGCTGGCCATTGTCCTCTACCTCCTGCGGCTGCGCCGCATCCACCGCCGGCAGCTGTGCTCGGCCCAGCACACCCTGCTCTGGCTGGACAAGGTGGTGGTGCCACTGGGCCAGGGAAGCGTGCCGTGATGCCAGTGGTAGCCAGCATCCAGTTGCACCAGCAGAACTAGGACTGGCTGACAGCCTGGGCTCCAAGAGCTTGGACTCTTTCTTAAAGACCATCTCAAACTCTGCACTCCATCATCTCTGCATCAGAACCGGAATCTGTGGGCTGAGGCAGCTATGGACATGAGAGCTTTTCTCTCCACCTTGCCCCAGTCCTAATCTTTGCATTCCTTGGCCTCTGGCCTTTGCCTCACTATGTGGTGTAGAGCAAAGTCCTCTGGTGCCAGCAGGCTCAAGGCTGCAGCCCTGGCAGATTCCTCAGATAACAGGACACAATCACTGAGGCAACCAACCCAGGGCTCTGGCCTGAAGCGCTGAGCCACCCCATGACTCAGCCACCAGTTTGCAGAGCAACCTGGTGAGGTGCTGTGGTTCATCACCTGGGGTGGCCTTCTGCAGGCCCTGACAAGCCTGTGGCTGGAGAACAGCAGGCACCAGCTAAGTTACAAGTTCCATCAGGCTGCTCTTGCCCAGCCTGGCACTTCTTGGAGTATTCCTGAAGAGGCGTCCTGCTCTTTGTTATGTCTTCCCTCTGAAGACAATCCTACAGTCCTACCCAACATCCCAGACTGAGCCCTGCGGGCTCACTGATGGGTTCTTGAGGCACCACCAAAGTGGGCTGTCTTTCCTTTCACACATTCCCTCCTGGGCACAGCTGCCCTGTGGTGTCCCACACGTTAACCAAGTGCGGGACACACTTGTGCCAGGACCTGTGGTTCTTTCCTCCATGAGTGCGGGCTGGGCCTGCCCCTGGGAGAGCCACCTCAGTCCAGGCCAGCTCACAGCCCCAGGACAGGTCAGGGCTGCAACTGTGCACACAGGCACAAACCTTCCCTGGGGCTGGAGCCACACCGATGGTCCAATGAAGTTTGTCACTTTAATTGAACTCAGCTGTTCCCGTTCCTGTGGCAATAAACAAACCCCTTGAGCCATCCAGCACCGGTCTTGTTTCCTAGTGAGCAGCTCCCAGTAGCGATGGCTCCTGGCTGGTGGTGTGGCCAGGGGGCTGCCTGTCTGCACAACACTGCTGCTGCTTCGTGCTGCCACAGTGGGATGATGGAGCTCCTTTCCTGCCAGTATTGTTCTCTGATTCTAGACAGACTGAGCTTAACTGAGCTGGTAGCAGCAAGGGGAGCTCTGATCCAAACCAAACCAAATTGTTGGGATCCTTGGAGACAGCATCCTTTGCTGCCCACTTCCTAAGAGGAGAAGCCTGCCCACTTGGAGCCCCTCCAAGATGTTGGTCTCTGCTTTCTACCTTATTCCCCACCTGAGTCTTAGAGAGCTGCCTGGCAAAGAGGCTGCCAAGCTGCTCCAGCGCTATGGAAATGGCCCCAGCACAGCTGCAACAGGCTGGGCAGGTACCCAGTTCTCTCTAGCACATAGTTCCCTGCCTGTGACCCTGGTCCCACAGCGTGAGTGCGCAGGTGGCATCAAGGATACAACTTTCCATGCACCAGTGTGCTGCCGACCTCCTGCTCAACAGCTCGGGATCTCGGCCTTGCTCTCATGGTTCAAGAACAGCACTGGGGAAAGGAAAGATGTCTGAGTAAGGCCAAGACTGTTGCTCAGCGTCAAAGCAGCAAGTGACTCAGCCTCCAGCGTGACTTACTAGAAAAAGGATTTATTTCCACAACACAAGTTAAACAACACAGACAAATAAATAAATACAGATAAATTATCTGATAAATAAGGGGAATCCTGAAACACAATGCCCTACTTGGCTCTTCTCAGAACCCGGACCCATCTTGGTGTGGTGGAGATACCTAAACACTACTGCAGCTGCCTCACTGCTCAGGTGGGAGACAGCACTGTTTTCATCCCCTCCAGCAGACCCCAACACCTCCCTTATCACACCCAAGGGGGTCTACACGCTCTTCCAGGGTCAGCTCTCCCTTCTCCCACCCACAGCCAGAATCTGCCTTAGCAGGGACCATCCCCACCACAAGGGACTGACCAGACCACAGAGGATGCAATGGCTCCTGCATTGGTTCCCATGCAGACGGGCAGCCAGTGGATGTCATGACCAGGAACAGGGCAACTAGTTGGGCAGCTTAGGCTACAAGCAGGGGTTTCACGTGGGGGCTAGGGCTGAACACACCAAGAAGACAGGACAAGCACTGCTGGGACAGGATCCGCTGGCACCACACACAGATCCCTCACAGGATGGTGCTCAGTCACTGCAGCACTGGGCCAGCTGAAGGGATCTCTCCCTGGCAGCACGGCTGCTCCTAGTGCCAGATTAGTAGGCCCTCATCCAGGGGTGCTGCCTGCCATGCTTGGGGGTCCAGCCATCCATTGGTCCAGGCTGCAGTGCTCCAGGTGTGCTTGGGCAGCGGGTCCAGCCTCTGTCCTGGCACTTCTGGGGGCTGTCTGGTACAGGAGGGTAGAGGCTGGAACAGCTACAAGAGCTGGGGGAGGGAGAAAGGATGAGAAGTTAGCACCAAAACGCATTCTGAGGGAGCTCCCACAAATTTGAGAACTACAGTGCTTGATTTGCTCAGGCCCAGCGTAGAGCCAGCAGCCCCACACTGGGACCAGCTCACCACAGCCACAATGCACAGAAGCCAAAGCATTTCCCCCAGCCCAGCAAGGGCTGAGCTGCAGCTCCCTCCCCAGCCAGATACAGGCAGGCAAGCAGGGACATCTCTGCCATCCCAGCCCTCTGCCCACTCACGGTGATGGATTTGACGGGGATCTCTGCTGAGGTGCTAGCTCCCAGGGACTGCTCACTCCCAGAGGAAGCGCACGTACCAGATGGTCTCGTTCTTCAGCTGCGGCCCGAACAGGGGGTTGGCCTGAGCCAGGATGGCGATCAGCCAGCTGCAAAGGGACACAACCTGCCGTCAGCGCCCCTGGCAGAACCAGAGCGCCAGAAGCGGCTGCAGCCCCGGGGGTGATGGTCCCGGGACGAGGCAGGCCGCAGCCCGGGGGCTGTCCTATCCGTCCACGGAGGAAGCTGGGCAGCAGCCACCGGTCCGGTGAAGCCAGCGGAGGTGGGGGGAAAGGGTACCGGGCCCGGCCCGCGGTACTCACAAGAGGTAGCAGCACACGGCGGTGGTGACCAGCATCGTGATGATCACCCTGCGGAGACACCGGCGTTAGCACGGTAAGGCCCACCTCCAGAACCCCCGACCGCGGTACCCCCCGAGCCCCCACTCACCCGCGGTTCGGCCCCTTGGGCACGAACCAGGGGGCGGCGATGCCCACGAGGCCCCAGAAGGCGGAGAAGAGGACGAGCGGCAGCGCGAAGCTGTGCGCCGTCATGGCCGCTCCGTGCCGGACACCGCCCCGCCCACTGCCGCGCTGCGCCGCCAATCCGCGGCCGGAGCGCGCCGCGCTGCTGCTACCGTCGCCTCCCATTGGCGAAGACGTTCGGCTCGGCCCTGCCCGGCCCGGCTCGGCCCCGATCCGCTCGGCCCGGCCCGGCCCCCGCTCCCCTCCGCAGCTCGCTCCGCACGGAGCACCCAGCCAGACACAGCCGCTTCACAGAACTCCTTTATGTTACAAAGCTCGCACTCACACCCGCCGCCTCTCGCGCCGGCCCGGCTGGGCGCACATCCCGCTGCGCACCCGGGGCTCGAGGGCTCGGCCGCCCCCGCGTCCGGCGGTGCGGCTCCCCGAGAGGGCTCTCCCGCCCGCGCGTTACTTGGGAACTCTCCGGAGCTCGCTCATGAGCCACAGTGCCATGCTGAGCAGGGCCAGGGAGCCCGACTGGTGCGTAGCAGCCACAGGCGTAGGGACATAAAGCAGCAGAGTGCTGATGCCCAGGCCCACCTGCCAAGAAGGGAGAAGAGGTAAGAGCAGTTGTGGATGCACCACTGATACCACTCCCAGCACAAAGTGTGGTGTAGAAGGGCTCATGGCCACACCAGGACTTGCCAACCCCAAATTCAGAGTGTGCATGCAGTGTGGTGAGGTGTGTGGTCTAGGCAGCTCCACCTCTCAGCTCCAGACTCTTGGAGCCAGCAGAGATCCAAATGGGGTCAGCTCTGCCTTGTGAATGTGCTACAAAGGAGTAGGAAAAAAATAAGGGCAGTACCTGCATGCAAGCTACGGCCAATAAGGAAGTCACAGCCATCCTGGTCCTTCGAGGGAGTGGGATCTTCCTTGAGAAGAGGTACAGTGCTGTGACAGCTGTGACGGAGGCAATTCCCTACAGAAGGGAAGGGAAGCAACCACCCTTCAACGAAAGTTCAAGGAAAATGCGTGCAGTAGCCTTTGGCTGTGCCTTCCATGCAGTAAAAGAAATTCCGTGAGCAATATTTAACTGAAGAAACATATTAATGGCCATGACCAAATCCTAGCGCTCCCACGCCATCAGGTTAACAACCCTGAAATTTAAGTGAAGTTATGGAGACTTTTCTTTTGCTCCAAATGAATGTTTTACTTTTCAACAGCTTTTCCTCATTTATTCAAGTCATGAGGGATTGTTTCTGCCCTCTCCTCAGCTGTCACCTTGACAACTGAAGGTGGAAGCTGTCATCTGGAAAACTGATCTCATTTCCACCACTCAGCTATAGTTCACCAGCATAATCTTGCTGTGCAGGTCACCTCAGGTGATCCAGCTTAATCCTTCTTTTTTTAGTCTTAGCCACAGCTTAGCTCACAGCAGTGCTGCCAGTGCTATTTAATATCCGGATTGCTCCAACTAGCTGAGATATACTTACAGGGCACTACTGTGCAAAACAAGTTCAGAAATGCTGGAGGAAGCATTCAATATCAGGATTTCCAAGTTTTATTTCACACAGCTTTCCCAGACATTTCAATAGCAAGAGCTACCCCAAACTGGAACTCATGTTATGGAAAAGAAGACTCAGAGAAACAAAGTGTATTACTTGGGCAGGAGGAAGACCTCCTTAAGGAAGAAGGCCACCCTGAAAATAAATAACAATGCTAAACTTCCTCTTCCTGCAGAAGCAAACTGGTAAGATGCTCTCAGGCCCTTTGGACACCCTAGAAATCACTCAAGCTGACAGAACCACAGCCCAAAGAAGACAGCTTGGCTGCAGGAGGCAACCAAGAAGCAGCCCAGACATGTCAGGAAGACAGCACTTACCAAGATCCTGTGATCAAACTGTACAGTTGTAGGATTCTCAAAGATATTTCTCAGCACGGGGGAGAAGGCAAGGAGATCATCTGGGATCCAGCGCTCCCCCATTTTGGGGAAGGAATTGTACACAAGGCCAGCATCCAGCCCTGCCACAAAGGCACCTGCAATTCCAGAGCAGAAAATAAGACTACCAGAGTAGGCAAAGGTGTCACTCTAGGTTGCACAGCTCTCATTCAAGAGCTCAGCTTGATCCTTAATTTCTTTTAGCAACATATACAGAGATCACACAGCACAGGCAGGCTGGATGGTGCATCTCCACTTGTCCAGGAAAGACCAGTGAGGAGGTTCTTGACTGTAAGATCCCTGACGGCAGCACTTTTCCCAGAGAATGGATGGGGTTGCTCACAGTCCCCACCAGATCAGACGAAAAAAACCAAACCAACAGAGAGGAATAAGTCACAAATTGTACAGCAGAAATAAAGTGCTTTACCTGAAAGAGCAGTAAGAAAAATGAGAGCTGTAGTGCCATGAGCATATTGTCTCAAGCGAAGGAGCTGTTTGGTTTCTGGCAACTGTAAAATAAAAAAATAAAAGGAAAAAGAAATAATCAAGGCATTTCCAGTGCTGTTGTCAGCAGCTAAGAAAAGCCTTCACTACACACATAGGCCAAAGGGTTGGCCTGTCTTTTACAGGGGGATTTTACAGACCACCATGCAGCAGCCACACTTCAGTGGTCCCTCAAAAGCACAGCTAATTAAGTCCAGCTCTGTGCAGAAACTTAAGTGGCCCCTGGACAGTTACTGGCACAAACCATTTAGCCCAGCCAGGCACACCTGTGCTTGAGCTTCCACAAATTCTGAGACTGATCATTTTTGACCCAAACAGCATGAGCCAAAGCAAGTGTCCCATAACCAAGAAGTTTACAGAGTGGGTATTTTGTAACACTGTAAGTATTCTGTAAGTATTAGATCAGAGTCGGGAACAGAGACTACAAGAGAAGCACCATCAGCCTTCATTCACATCCTTTCTTTACTCTTCATATCACACCCCAACCCTCTGAACTGACAGTGCCCTGGGCTTTTAAATCTTGACACCACTCCATACCTTGTGTCGTGGAAGCAGCAAAGACAGCCCTGTCCACAGGCTGGCAGAGTACAGGACCAGCGCGGAGCCCAGGTGTGCTGCGAGGCGGTACTGACTGACCCGAGGGATGTCGTAGGAGTCTGGCTTTTCTTCCAGCCCACTCTTCACCATGTACCATCCCAGCAGCCCCTAACAAAACAGGAAACGGCTTAGAGCCAGACAGGACAGCAGCAACTACTAAAATGGGATAAACATTAGGGGCAAAGCAACTTGTTTCCTCTACTTTCAACTAGCTACTAGCACTGACACAGTGTCATGGTGTCACTGACACCAAGCTGCCGTGAATCCCACTGTCTCGGCTATGCTGAATCAGAAGATACCAAACTGACAGAGGGTAGGTTTAGATTAGATATTGGGAAACATTTTTTTACTGTGAGGATGGTGGGCACTGGAACAGGTTTCCCAGAGGAGTTGTGGATGGCCCATCCCTAGTCAGGTTGGATGGAGCTCTGAGCAAACTGGTCTGGTGAAAGGTATCCCTGGTTGGGAGGTTAAAACTAGATGATCTTTACGGTCGGTCTGTGATATTCAGACGTTGTCTCTAATCCCTGTGGCTGCAGAGCTCTCACCTGAAAGCAGACCAGCCCACAGAGCGCGAGGACACGGCCCTTGAGGGGCCGGCTGAGCCAGCCCCGGCGCCAGAAGTAGGCAGCAGGCAGGATGTAGACCAGGCCCACGACACGGCCCCACATGCGGTGCGAGTACTCCATGTACCAAATGAACTTGAACTCTGCTAGCGTCATGTCGTGGTTCAGGCTGTTAAAGGACAATAAAGCAACTGTTTCACAGCCCTGCACTGAACTTTGCATGGCACGGGATAGCCTTCCTCAGAGAAAGGAAGGGAGCAAAGGAGCCACCACCAGGCAGGCTTTGTGTGCCTTCCCAGCGACTTCAGAAAATATTTTCCTTCTTACAAGAGTTTTTTCAGTGGCTCAGCCATGGGAAGGATGCTCTCAGCCCACCCTCCTTCTAATCTTGCACACTCACATTTTAAACTCTGGGAACTGCTGGTACTTCTGGAACTCGGCTTCCCACTCCTGCTGCGTTCGGGGGGGTTTCATCTCCTTCACCAGGTGCCAGTCGACCATAGAAAGGCCTGATTCTGTCAGCCTGGGAGCAGAGACATGAACAGGCACAACTCACTCCCTGACAGTAGGCAAATCTACTGAACTGAAGTGAGAGCTGCTGGTTGCACAATAATCCAGGAGTTGGGACTTTGATGGTCCTTGTGGGACCCTTCCAAGTCAGGATATTCCATGGTTCTATGATAACTCTAAAAAATCTTGTTCAAACAATCCTTAAGCTCACAGCTAGAAACAGGATGAAGATCAAAGAGTCTGTGAGCCACCAGACCTAAAATGATGATAAATGTGTAAGAGTTATCCCCCAGTGGAATCAACAGACTATGAACAGCCTCCCCGGTACTCCCAGCCCTATCCCACCACGTTCCCTTGCAGCCAGGAAGGGAAGACACGAGAGGAGCTCTCACAAGCACTCTCGGGGTGGGTCTCGGTGGGGGCACAGCCGCAGAGGGTCACCGGCGGCGCGGACCGGACGGCAGACACGGGCGGCTGCCTCCAGGGATCCGCTCTGCGCCCCTCCCGGCGGGGCTCGGGGTGCCGCGCTCACCTGGTGACGCCGCCCAGCACCACGGCACCGGCCACGGCACCGCTGCAGGCCAGGAGCCATCGCCCCACAGCGGGCGGCGGCGCGGCGGGCTGGGGCGCCTGTTGCAGCAGGCGGCGCTGCAGGCAGAGCCGCGGGGGGAGGCGGCCATGTGTGGGTGGTGCCGGTGGCGGTGCCGGTGCGGGTCCCCCCCGCAGCAGCTGCCGGGCCCCGCCGCGCGCCGCTCGCAGCATCCCGAGCCACCCCGGAAGTGTCGCCGCCGGAAGCGCGGGACGAGCACTTCCGGACACGCCCGGGCGTCGCCATGACGATCGCGGGGCGCGTGACCGGCAGCGCAGAGCAGCGACCCCCGCGCGCCGCCAGCGCAGGTGATGAGGGCGCGTGCGGGACGGGGGCGGGGCCCGCGCGGCGG
>VWPU01022962.1:0-63516 GCA_013398955.1 Callaeas wilsoni | reverse complement strand
GGAGCGCGGCGGGGCCGGCGGCGGTTGAGGAGGGCCGCGCTCAGGTGAGGGCCGGCCCGGCCGGGCCCCTCCGCAGCCCGGCGGGGCCTTCCCCTCCGCGGGCCGTGCTTTGGGCAGCTGTGGGGCGGAGGGTCTGGGGGTGCTGCTGCTGCTCCCGCCGCCGCCTGTTCGCCCTCTGCCCGGGGGCGGCGGGCCCGCGACACAGCCCCGCGGCCGTGCGGGGTCTGCCGGGGCTCGGCTGGGGAGGGAGGGAGGGAAGCCTTGCTGAGGGGCGACAGAGCTGCCCGTTGCTCCAGCTTTGGGCGCTTGGGTTTCATTTCTAGTTAGTGGTTGTAATTCTTTAAAAACGAGCAATGAGCATATTTCTTGTTCTGAGTTTAGTTCTCTCGAACTGAACCTCATTCCTTATTTTAGAACGAAGGAGCTTGTAATGGGGAGTTTCACTTTTCTCCAGAAAAACTTTGTGAATATTCACAAGGCACAGCTGTGGCCAGAGGAGGAGAGAACTTACACGAATTATATTAAAGCTGCATGGAAAGGATGGACTTTTCAGAAAACACTAAGACCGTTCGTAGCTTACATCCTTGTTTCTCTGTTTACTGACTGCTCGAGGGAACCACAAAGTTTGCATTTTACTACTCATGTAACATAATTTCCTGTCTCAAACTGGATTGAGCAATAAATACACTGCTCTGAAATTTTGATATTTTCCTTACAACTTGTGAGCTATGAAAACTGCAGTCATGACATGTGTAAGTGGATGTAATTGCATAAAGTCTGAGAGCACTCTGAAAGCTATTACTAAAAGTGTAGCATTAAAGGAAACTTCTGTTGGAGCAGAAGGATGGTTTCTTCTACATCACTTGCTCTCATCTTGCTTTCCTTTTTTTCCCCAGACCATGTAGTGCTGTTATTAATGATATTACAGCTTTTGAAGGATCAAAGGCAGGTGACTTTTCACAGTGAATTAATTGCAGTGGGTACTGATATCAAACCCGTTACAATCCAATAACTATGATGCAGATGCAAGAGGGAAAATATGCTTTCCTATACAGATTACGTATATAGAGCTTTCAAAATATTTACATGTACAAAAGACAGGGAATATACTCTACAGTTTTCTTTTGTCCCCTAGGCTAGGTATCTTTTGTTTTGCTGTATGTCTATGTACTAGAGTGAACTAAAATAACATTCGAAGGTACTGTTAATAGTCATCTTTATTAACTGTCCTGTTCTGATACTGGGTTATATATTGCATATCAAAATCCTGAAAAAAATCTTCCTTCCATATTCCTATTCAAGGTTAGGTTTGTTGTTCTGTTGGAGTCCATTAGCTGTGATACACTAAGAGTCTAAATAGCTGTGAGTGAATGAAAGCATGATCTGGAATTTCCTTAGTTTGGAAATCATGGTAGATCATTTGGAAGAAATATCCATGGTCATCTTTTTTGCTAAATAGTTAGATTGTTCTTTTTACCAACTGGTGCTTCTTTGTGATGCTTGGTTTACATTCTGAAACAAATCATAGAACTCAATAAAGTTAAATAGCCTGTTGTTGGAAGCAGTCATTCAGATATAAAATAATTTTTTTTTTTTTTAAGTACTGGAGGTGAAACAGGATACTAATTGTTCTTAATGTTTGGGAACATGTACTGCAGTATATGTAAGGAGCTCCCCATGCAGCAAAACGTACCTCACACTGGACATAAGCATCATAAAAATTTTTTTGCTTTGTCTCCTCAGATTCCTCACAAAGCAGCAACTAGAAATAATCCTTTAGGAAAGGTGCTGTACTAGTTAACGCTGGGTTTTAATTAGCTGGAAGACAAGATGCCTATTTACACAGCTCCTGCCAGGAGCCCCGCTGGGACACGATGCACGGCCGCTTTGCAGAAGGCTTCCTCGCACAACACCCTGGCCAGCAGCAAAGCACCTGGGCAGCAGCTAAGGTCACAGGTGTTGGGAGAAAAGGATAGTCTGTCTTCATGTCCTCAAAATAAGACTGAGGAAGTAAATAGGACCTATGTGATTTCAGCTTGTGCAAAAGTGAGTGATATGTCAAATTCTTTTAAACTTGAAGGCAGATTAACACTGCAGAGGAGAACTGGAGCAAGCAAAAAATCGGTGTCTGGTAGTGACACAACACAGGGCACAGAAGAGCTACAAACAGAGAAAAGACTTGTTCTGCAGAGGCGTGTGAGGACTGACTCCACAGAAAGGAATAAAGTTAATCAGAATATTGTGCCTAAAAAAGGAAATGATGACTTTGATGCACAAGGAAATGACAAGGTTACACTTCCACAGAATATTAAGGATACAGATGGTGTTAAACCAAACTTGAAGTTAACTGAGAGTCAGTCAAGTATCAAGTTGCAGCATAACTTGAACAGCAAGGATTCCTTTGGATTAGTTGGTGGTGTCTGTGAAAGTGCTATCTACCCGTGTTTAAAAGATAAGACAAGCACTGCTGACACAAAGTTTCAAAATGAAGCTCCTAAATCAGAACGGTTAGTTACCTCAAAATGTACTGATAGGCTATTGGGAGAACAACTGAATGAAAAAGGCCATATAAAAAAGGTAGCTGGAAAGCAAAGGGTACAGCATATGATGACAAAATATAGCAGCTTGGAAAGACCAAGAACACCAGCAAAAATTTTAACAGAAAGATTTACACTTACACCAAAGAACAGCACTTTTCAAGATCGACCATCTCTCAAGCCAGGCTCAAATGAACGAACGGCTCATCCACAAATTTTAGCCAAAAAACTCCCTAGTGTCTCCAGCTCTCTTCCCGTGAGTACAAGTTCAGAAACAAAAGTGAACACAGAAACTTTAGCTGAGAGCAGCAGTACTGGGGAAGATGTTTGCGAAGTGAAAAACAGCAAAGTGATTGTAGCTGTGCGGGTGCGGCCCTTCAGTAACAGGTTTGTACCCTGGATTTATTTCTGGTGCTAACGGTGTATGAGGATTTCTACTTTGTACTTGTTATTTAATTGTTGACCCAATAAGGATATAATACATACTTGGAAATTAGCTGATACTTCATGCAACACTAAGATAAAGATGTTATTAAGAAGCTGAATTGACTTTATTGGTGTTTGGGTCTATTTTTTACATGTTCATTAAAAGTATTTTGAACTTTAATACTTTGTATGTTCCTCAAACAGGTATTTTTAGCAATCTTTTTATTTTCCATTAGGCAGTAGATTGAAATTGCTAACTTAAAGCATGTAGCTAATTTTTTTTTTTTTTTTAATTTTCCCACTCTCTCCACTCAGAGAGAAAACTGAAAACTCATTCCCTGTAATCTCCATGAGTGGTTCAGAGACAATTGTACGAAATCCATCCACAAACCAAGTTTACAGCTTCAGTTACGACTTCTCGTTCTGGTCTTTTGGAAAGGGTCATCCTAATTTTGCAAGCCAAGCAATGATTTATGAAACTTTGGCACTGCCACTCCTTGAAAGAGCTTTTGAGGGATACAACGCTTGTCTTTTTGCTTATGGGCAGACTGGCTCTGGAAAATCATACACGTAAGTTGCTAATAATAATTAAAATTCTGTAGGAGCCAATTGTTATGCAGTGTTAAGTCATGAAAGAGATTGTGTAGAACAGATTTCAAAGTGATTGAATTGTGTCACAAGGCTATTGTGTATTTTAAAAATAATTAAACCAATATTTATAGCGATTAAGAAAAAGTTAACTTTGGAATATTTTTATGTATCTGACCCTGACTTCTTTCTACTTTTAATGGAGACAATAAAAACTTTTCAGAGATTTTAGTGAAGGAAAACCTTTATTAATGCTGAAAGCTTCTTAGACTCTCCCAGTGCTGTTTTTCACCACTGCTTGTTTTGTGCCTGAAGTGACATAGTAAAGTATAGCATGATTTTTGGAGAAGGCATTTAAGAGATCATTATAATTATGGTCCTAATGCTTCAGAACTTTAAATATATCCAGATGTTTGTGGCACTGCTTATTTGAAATCAAATCTTTGCACAAAATAATCCCAGATAAGTAACACTTTTAGGGTTTATAGCAAATTCTGTATACCTTATTTATATTTTGAAATAGAATGCCTAGTGAGCTCTTCAGTTTCCAAGCATGCATCTCTTAAAATTATTTTAGGAGCTTTGTAATTCCTATCAGGTGCTATAGACTTTTAATAAAGGTAATTTAGGACCAGAAATGTTTCCGTTCAATTCAGTATAAATGTAGAACCTACACAACAGTAAGTTCTCTTTTAAGTGGATGAACTTCCATTTTAAGTGGATGAACTCGGTTTTTACTTACACTGTTGTTTTTACCTTGGCCTAAAAGAAAGATAAACTCTGGATTGCAACTGTTATCCTATTTGTAGGTTTGTTGGGTTTTTCTTTGGATTTTTTTTCTTTCATTTTCACTTAATCAATGACTTACCTTCACCCCTTGTGTTTTGAACAAGGCTGAAATTAGTATCAGGGTCCTCTGGTCAAGTTTACACAACAAATTTCGGCTGTGCAGCCCTGTGTGTCTCTAGACTGCAGGTGGATTAGTCCAGTGCACTGGTGTTCTGCTGAGGCAGAACTCGACAGGAAAAAACTGCACCAGAGCTAGAGACAGGCTTAGGTTACACTGCAAGTGTGCAGAGAATATAAAATGCAGGCATATTAAGATATTAAACATCTATAGGGTTAGTGTTTAGAGTACAGCTTACTCTTCAGCTGCTGTAAAGTCTTTGTTTTACTTGGGTTTTCAACCCATTTCTCAATGGATGAAATAGAAAATGGATATCTCTGGATATCACCCTGTCCAACTCCACACTTAGACAAGCACCAATTTAGATCAGGTTTATTTCTGTTGCTTATTGTTGTATAACTTAGAAGCGTGTGGCATGGCAACTGTAGAGCTGTATAGTTAACATTAAAACTATCTATGGAAGGTTACAAAACTAAACCAGCAGAATTTTTGTAACCACAGGATGATGGGATTTGATGAAGACCGAGGACTAATTCCAAGACTTTGTGAAGATCTTTTCAATCAAATAGCACAAATGGACAAGGAACAGGTGATATGCTTATGCCATTGACCTTATATTGGAATATGAGGAAAGTGATACCTTAGTGCTGATCCATTTAGTAGTGTTCATATTCTTTTGCTGATTCAAATCTTATTTGTATTCATAGCTCTGATTCATGGGGTTTCCTAAACAGTCAAAATCAACATTGTTTTGCTTCCTTAAATGGCAGTAATGTGAGAAAGAAATATGGGCATGATATTTTTGTTGCATCACTAGACTAGGATTCTTTCCTCTATATTGCATGTCTTACAGTATAAGACTTATGTAAGGAAAGGCAAAACAAAATCCCAGTGGGCTCCATACTTTCAGTGGAGGCAGTAAAATAGAGCTGAAAAATATGAATTTATTGTTAAACATCAAGTATCAAAGCAAAATACACTGTAATAATATTCCAATTCTAGTATTCTAGCTCAGTATTCCAGCTGAAACAAAAAATAATTACCCCCACTTTCTTTGTAATTTTTTTTCTGTGTGATTGTGTCTGTAATGACTGACTTGCAGTTCAGTAGACCATAACATTCACTTCATCTTATTCAGGCAAACTTTTCCATTTTTAACTATTCCGTATTTCTTTACTGCTTTGTATTTGAATTCTAGACTTTGAATCCTAACACCTTTGAACATGTAATATTCTAATCCTACAGCAGATTTGATAGACACTGAGGAATTTAAGAAAGTTATTTATTGCTGAGTTTGGCTATGGAGTATAACTTCTAAAAAATGCAGAGCTTTTTTTATTCCTTTGCTTTATGCATTGTAAGTGATTCTGTTGCAGTGAATTGTCTTGAGTCTTGTCTTTCTGATTCCAGTGCTTTAGGGATTTTGCTGCAATCTTCCTTGTCTCTTAAAGAAAATTCCATTTTACTTGAAAATAGAAAAAGGACCCAGATGCCTTCAGAGGAAGAAGATGTGTTTTCATGAAAGTGTTGTTGTGGTGTTTTTGGGTTTTTTTTATTGCTGTAGGTAGAATCAAGGTTTGCCTTCTCATTAGGTCATTCTGTTCCATGTCAAGATGTTGACAACATCAATCCATGCCTTCCCTGTGACAAATATTATGCTGTAGAAGCATGATCCCTAAAGGAAAGGGATGAGTGCAGGTGCAAACAAAGTGATGTTTTTGTGTACTAAAAACTGAATGCTGAAACTTTTGACGTGGATATATATACTTTTTTAAAGTGCTTTATAGCTTCCATCTGGGAATGTCTGTGGAAAGAATTCCAATGAATTGTATTTTTGGTCTTAGCAGAGGCATTACGGTAAATAACCTTTAAGGGTCCCTTCCAACCCAAACTGTTTCATGATATCATTTCCCTTGGAAAATCCCATCAGCGCAAATGTTTATAACATTGAAAATCAGGATCTGGCAGTCTAAGTTAATTCTGGAAATAAAGGATGAATAATATGTTTTGTGGACTATATTAATAATGATTTTTAATTATATTAGGTTTTGTATCATCTTGAAATGAGCTTCTTTGAAGTATACAATGAGAAAATTCATGATTTGCTTGTCTTTAAAGCTGAAAATGGACAGAAGAAACAACAAGTAAGTTGCTCACAGAATCGAGTATCTGCATAACCTCCAAATAGTGGCATTTATTCCGAAAAAAAAATGCACAAATGAGAAGTGATCATTGTTTTTTGTCTAAGTACCTTAGTTGTGAATAATGGGATTCAAGTAAAAAACAAATAAAAATATCAAAATAGCTCCACATGACTTAAAGTGAAATGCTTGGCATTGGAGAATTGCTAAGCAATCCTGAAATAGAAACAAAATGATCCAGTAGAATATACCAAAATAGTTAAAATCTCCCCTTATCTGCAAAATGAAGATGATCTTATCAGCCTTTATGAAATGTCTCCTAGGATATTATATATCTAAATCTCCAGGTTATAATAAGAATCTTCTGTACAATATAATTTGAGTTATAGTCTTGTAATTTAGATGGAGTTTTCTTTTTTTGTTGCCTGATTTACTCTCAAGGAGCTGGAGAAGGGGGAAAAGAAACCAGATTGGCCTGATTAACTAGTTAAGGTTCACTAGTTAAACCAGTTTAGCTAGTTTTTAGTGGTTGTGTATTAGAATATGTAAAACCGTAAATTAAAGAAATTTGTCTTAAGTAGTGTATGTAGGGGACGAATTCATTATGTCTGATTTATCAAAAAAAATGTACTTCCTGTGCTTTGACATTGAACACTATCCTGGCCACTTGTGTGTAAATTGAATATTAGTTTATGATAAAGATGATATGCAACATTCAACTTGCTGTTGAAATAAGTCCTTTAACCTAAGCTTGAGACTTAGGTGGACTCGTTATGAAGAAGTTAAGGCTCTACTCTCTTGTCTGAAGCATGAGTGCTTTCGCTCTGAGTTTTGCCAGTGATCTTGGGGTAAGCTACTTAGAAACATAATAGATTTATGTTGTAGAATTTTTTTTTAAGATATTCCTGAGTACTAGATCTAGCTAATGCACTCCTAATACTTTTTATTTTAAAATTATTCTCACCAGCTTCGTGTAAGAGAACATCCGGTATTAGGACCATATGTGGAAGGCCTGACAGTGTAAGTCTTAACTGTACTTATGTTAATAGATGTGTGGTGTAATCCTGAAAGAGTGTGATAATTGTTATCTTGAGGCTCTATGAAAGCTTGTGTACTCACCAGTAAATTAAGCAAGATCCCAGTGTTATGTAGTTTTAGAAAAATGCATACCCATGGCTAGTTTGATATATTTTCTTCATTGCCTTAGTGAAATCTAAAAGTGTGGAAGTCTCAAGACAACTGAAGCTTTCATTGTGTATTTGTATTCTGTTTGTAACTGGGAAAATGTTTCAGAACTCAGGCAGCAGGGAAATCTACAGAAAGAAAACTATCTGAACCCAAACTTTCCCTTTTTCCCCCCCACTCTAGGAATGTTGTCCGTTCTTACTCTGATATTCAGGTAAGAGTTATTTGCTTACTAAAAGAGAATACAAATATTTCTGCCTGCTCCTTTTCTGTTTACTGCGGAAAAAAAAATTCCATGGATGGGAAGCAAATGCTTTACAGACTGTCCAGTAGCCTATGATATTTCAGCTGATTTTGTAAAAGGATGATGAAGACTAGTCCTGTAGAATGGAGCAGAGTAGATTTGTACAGTCAAGTGTCAGTGTTCCTATGGTTATTTCTAAAGTTTAATTCCTCTCTTATAGTCATAATTTGTGTTAATAACTGTATTTGCAAACATTTAAATCTTCAGTTAACCATCCAGTCTAGGGTTTGGTTTCACAACCTGACTTTTGTCTCTTACAGGGTTGGCTTGAACTAGGAAATAAGCAGAGAGCAACAGCTGCTACAGTAATGAATGACAAGAGCTCTAGATCTCATTCTGTCCTCACCCTTGTCATGACACAAACCAAGGTATTGCTGGGATTTTTTTGTTTGTTTAAATCTGGTAGTAAAAAGTTCTTTTGTGTGCTGCCTAGAAAGCTGTGAGAATATCCTTGAAGATCTTTGAGTAAAGCACAGGGCATTTTAATATGGCTTTCTACACCGCAAAACTTGTTTTATTTTACATGCCTTGAGTAAATTCTGATGTCTTTGTGCTAAGTATATTTATAGCAGCAGTATAAACATGTCTAGGCTGACAGATCTAGGAGTAGTTCCAAGCTTCTCAGTGTGAGTTTTGAGATGTAACAGCAATCCTAATTGAGGCTAGATTGAATTTCACACTGCTGCCAACACATCTTAGCTTCTAAGGAGGTTAGGCTGTGTGAGGTGCACGGCTGTGCTGAGTTCCTGCAGGCAACAAACTGAGGCAATGGTAGGAGATGCAATTTCTGCTCAGTTTCAACACACTTCACTGAATAAATGTTTTCTTGCTTCAGGATGCCTCTTCCCCAAGTGTCTCCAGGATATAGGGACCACAACTCCTCATCTGATTTACAGATGCTTAAAAGACAAAACCTGACTTAGTGATGTAAGCCTGAAGATAGAAATGGAATAGGTAGAGCTCCTCAGAAGTCTACAGACTGTCAGTTTTCTCCATTGACAAATGACTTGTTGGTTTGGGGTTTTTTTGTTCTTGATTGGTTTAATTTTTTGTCCCAGTTTCCTGGATTTTCTCCTTTCTTCTTCCCCTTGCCATTCTCACCGCTAGATTATTTATTTTTCTCTATCATAACTGGTCTTGAGCTTTTTCACTGACTCCTTAACTGATCTTCATTGGTTTAAGTCAGTAACAGCTTACTGATTTGCATGTTTATTGGATAACTGCAATTGGATTGACTGCAGTCATCAAACTCAGACCCAAACCCCTAGTCTGGTAATCTGTTTTGTTTGCAGTTTATGCTTATGCAGTTATTCAGCCACAACCAAGTGATACTATAGTTATAAGTCTGAGCTTAGTCTCCTTCAAGGGATGTACATGAGGGTATCCTGTCAAAAATTAAATGGAAGCATGAAATTTTTATGTGTTTAATGTGAACAGCTTGTCCAATTTCTGCTTGTCCTCAGGCTTTTTATTTTGGTTTGAATGCCAGCATCTCCCTTTCTTTCCAGGTAGAATTTGTGAATGAAGAGCAGTGTGATCGTAGGCTTACCAGTCACATAAATCTAATTGATCTAGCTGGCAGTGAGTGCTGTACAAAAGCTCAGACCACTGGAGAAAGGCTGAAGGTAAATTGAGAGTGGAAATCTGTGGAAAAGGATTGACTCCTAAGAACAACCTTAAACTCCAAAGCATGCTCACCTAACAGGGCTTTTGGGCAGGAACTGTAGCTGTGAAAGGATATATATATAGCTCTTTTGCTTTTCAGTATTACATCACATTTTGCCAATGAGGGTGGGTGGACTGAAGAAGCTGTTTGGACTGTGCAATGTGGCAGATCTTGCTTAGAACACCTCTCCCCATGTTATGCAAGTCTAACTGTGTGACTTTGGAAATCATGAATCAAATATCACATGGAGTTGAGGTTTACCCCTTTTTGGTGGCATCTAATTAAATAGATTTTTATAATAAGAGACTTTATTTCAAGCTGCCTTCATAAGTTTGATGGTTCTTAACACTACTTATTTTAAAGGCAGGATCTTTATTCTTTCCAAAGGAAGTTCCAAATGAAAATGCTCTTGTATCTTATTGTTTAATAACTGGCAACATTTAATGTGGTACAGCTGTAGCATACATTGAACAAACATAATTAATCAACAGTACAGTTGATAATATCACACAAGAAGCTGCAACTGTATTATAAATATTTTTATTTTTGCTTTGTGTAGGAAGGTGCAAGTATCAATAAATCACTGTTGACCCTTGGAAGGGTTATTTCTGCACTCTCTAAACAATATCAAAATGGAAAGAAAACTTTCATTCCTTACCGGGAATCTGTCCTTACTTGGTATGTATATTTCAGAACTTTTTTATATAGAAATAGAGGCTTTCTGAGATTGTGGCTTTCTCATCTCTTCATGAGGCATCACTTCCCATCTTTCTCTCTCTCAAATGACCTGTGGAGTGAAGAAATTAGCCTGTTGCATCAGATAAAGACCAAACAGGAGCTTGGTTTGTGTTTTGAGTAGCTAACAATCCCTCCTAAATAAGTAGCAAGCCCCTGGGTATTTAGTATTTAATTTGTTCCAATTGGGAATTTTGAATTTTTCTGTCAGTGTGAGGGCCAAGGATTGACTGGTATTCTCCTGTCCAATGAAGGCTGTTGAAGGAAAGTCTTGGTGGGAATTCCCAAACGACCATGATTGCCACAGTGAGCCCAGCTGCCAGCAGCACAGAAGAGACGCTCAGCACCCTTCGCTATGCGAAACAGGCTTGTTCAATTATCAACATTGCTAAAGTAAATGAAGATCTAAATGTCAAGCTAATCAGAGGTGAGATTGACATCTGCAGTCTTTCAGGGTTTTCACTTGCATGTGTGTTTAGCTTATTTCTTATGAGAGTTCTTACTACTACTATTCTGTTGTGTTGACTGACCTCTTGTCAACTAGACAAATACAGCTTGGGATGTCTTCCTTTTATTATTATTGTTCTTTGTGAGCTTTTTTATTTTCCGAAATTTAGGTGATATCTTAGGCTACAGTTGAGAACCAGAAATGGAGAATGGTGTTTTGTTTTTAACTAAATAACAGGATTAATTTTGTACTATTGTACTGAAGTGTATTTTGCCTTCATTTTTTACATGTACTGTATGTCTGGTTTGTCTAATGTAGAATTAAAAGCTGAAATTGAAAAACTGAAGGCAGCTCAGAAAAGTGCTCTGAACACTGATCGTGAAAAATACAGGCGTTATTTGCAGGAAATAACATCTCTGAGGGTAGAATTGCACCAGCAGGAGAGGAACATGGCAGAAATGCAAAGGTAAGGCACTCAGTAATGTCTTAATTTAAAATGCAGATGGTAAAACTTACATGCTGAATTTTTTCTCCTAATACATTGTTATTTTCTCCTTAATATATTAAGGGCCTGGAAAGAAAAACTTGAACAAGCAGAAAAAAGGAAATTGGAAGATATAAAAGAATTGCAGGTAGATTTTTTTTTCTATAGGACATAGTACAGAAAATATAACTTCAGCAAACCTTGCAGAAGAATGAGTGTAGCTGTAAGATTTGGTTTCCTTAATGCTCTTCTTTTACCAGATTGCTGTGACTTCTTAGAAAAATTCAATGTAGATATTTGAAAGCATAAATTAAATAGTTTTTTAATGGAGAATCTTTTTTATCTAGAAAGCTGGAATTGCATTTAAAATGGACAATCATTTACCAAACCTTGTCAATCTCAATGAAGATCCTCAGCTTTCTGAGGTGCTGTTATACATGATCAAAGAAGGAGAAACTACAGTTGGAAGGTGTACACCAAATTCAAAACATGATATCCAGCTTTCCGGAGTGCTGATTGCTGATGACCATTGGTTTGTACAGTGTTCTTTTTATATTTTAAGTTTCTTCTTGCCCTTCCCTTTCTTTTGGAGTCACTCTTCCTTCTGGCAGTTACAAAATACAGTTTACTAGCCAAGAAAATACTATGTAGGGATAATTTTTGTACTGCTCAACGATTAAGGCAACTACCTTCTGTTCCCTCTAGAAATCTGTTAACCGAGGTAGTTTAGTTTCTTTGTTCATTTCATTCATGTAGCACAGTTTTCTTCTGCAGCATTTCTGTATGAATAAGACCTGACCAAATGATGCTGTGTGATAGATAAATGTTACATTAAGTTCAGTGGAAAATGAACATGCCTTAACAGTTCTTACTTTAATAAAAATTGACAGTAGTTTGGCTGTACTGCAGAAATATTGCTTAAAGTGCATTCCATGCAATTGAGCCCCGAAAAAATGCTCTAAAAACATGATAGACACATTATCAAAGAAATTCTCAGATGGCAATGTACTGTAGTAATTTTCTAGCAGTGGATTCTTAGATATAAATATAGGTTCTCTACCAAAATAGAGGTTGTCATTGATTAATTACGTGTGTTGTACCTAAGTAGTGTGAAGACAATACATATCTAGGAAAACAATAACAGAACACTATCTAAAGCCTCGATTTTAGTCTATTAAGAAACATCACTTGCAATTATCATGAGCTACTGATACTACAAATGATTCTTGTTTTCAGTGTTATTAAAAATACTGTTGGCAAAGTAAGTATTACTCCACTTAGAGAAGCCAAGACATACGTAAATGGAAAATGCATTTTGGACCCAACAGTTCTGCATCATGTAAGTAACTGTTCTGGTAATAGTAATTTGTGCATGTGTGGGTTTCTTTGCTTTGTTAATATTTCGATTTCAGACTGCAGGTTTTCTGAGAACGCTCTGTAGCCATAAATATTTGTCTCTTCCTCTTTGATTTCTAGCTTCACTTGCATGTTTCAAGCACTGAAAATTTGCCTATAGATCTAAAAGTTTCAGCAGAATTTTTTGCTCCCCCATTAGGGTGATCGAGTGATCCTTGGGGGAGACCATTATTTCAGGTTTAATCATCCAGCGGAGGTTCAGAAAGTTAAAACACCTTCTTGTGGGACTACGTGTCTGAATGACGGTCCAAAAGATTTTGAATTTGCGAAGAATGAGCTGCTTATTGCACAGCGAACACAGTAAGTATTGATTCTTCTTGTTCTGAAAATAAGGTCAGTTGTTAATTCAACCATGCAATTAGTTTTAGTAATAACTAAAGATTATTAATAATTTTACAATGGGGGAAGTTGGAAAATAACAGCTTCATTTATAATGGAAGCCACAGAGTTAGCTGAAATGATGTACACCTCTAAGGTTCAATCACCACAAGCTAGTCCAGGTACCAAGAATACAGACGACTATTAGAGAAACACTGAGCACCAGGGGTCCTCAGAGTAGTGTATCACTTTAATTATGTTTCTCTCCAAGCATATGATGAGTCTGAAAATAACTTTTGATGTTTTAAAGAGATTTAAAGTCTGAAAAGTAAATGCCTTAGGAAAATGAGAAAAACCCAAAGTAATAACCTTAGTCTTCTGTGATGGTGGAGAGCCTGAGAGACAGTGAAGTGTTATTTGTACTTACTTCATTATGGGGAGTTATTAAATTGCAAGATGCATTGATTTAAAATTTAGTTTTGCATCCTAATGTGGTTTAGTGAGTTTCCATTGCAAATCTTTAAATTCGTGAAAATGATGTAATAAAATAAAAATAGAAATTGAGTGGACTTTGAAATTCTGGAATGTCTTCCATATTTACATTGGAAGTGTCCACATTTTGTCCATGAAATCAAAAACATGTAAAGTATGAAAGTTGTTTTGTTAAAAAACACCTTAAACACTTGTGACAGAAAAAAGATTATAATCTCTATGCAGCTTATAAGAGATAAACAGCAGCAATCTAAATGTATGACACTTGTAGGCTTGAATCAGAAATTGAAGAGGCACGACTCAAAGCCAAGGAAGAAATGATGCACAGTGTCCAAATAGCAAAAGAGATGATTCAACAAGAACTGACCTCACAAAAAGAAGCGTATGAAAGCAAAATAAAATCCCTGGAAGAAGAGGTGGTAAGTTGCCATTGCATCATTACATAAAACATATCAATAAAGTAAACCAGAAAATGTAGTATGTGGTATCTGTTTGTTTGGTGCTCGATTGGGCTTGGTTTGTGTGGTTTGGTTTTTCTTTTTCTCTTGCATATTACAGCAGCATCTTAGAGAATGCAAAGCCTCATTCTTAAAAAAAAAAGTCAGCCTTAGTAACAGAAGAAGTTGTAAAGTAGTTATCCTCTTCAGAGTTATTCCAGGGGTTGTAACTTGTAAGCAAAGAAAAATGCCTACAGAATCTGCCTTATTGCATGAGGCTCTTGAATCACTATACTGGATTAATTAATACAGTTATTTTTCTTTCCAAGCTTGCAAAGTTTTTTTCTTTGCAAACTTAGTTTTTCTAATATGGTTGCAACATGCATAAGTTGGCATAGAACAGTACATCATGGTAAAACAATAATGATGTATCTCATATCTTACATATTCTGTAGAAGACCTGAAGTGGTGCTTGTGAACTGGGGTATAACCATTGCTGACATTGGGCTGTGTAGGTCACAGAGGCTGCAAGTTTTAAATGTATCGAATATCTGCCTGAGGGATGCGTCCAAAATGCTGTAGAAGGAGCATTCCTCCTCTCACTTCTCTTTTTTGATATTAGAGAGCAGAATCTCGTAAGAAGCAAATCCAGGAACTGAATAACCAAAAAGCCACAACTAAAATACAGGAGCTGGAGAAGGCAAAGAAAAGCCTTGAGCTAGAGCTCCACTTCAATAAGAAGCGTTTAGAAATGGAGACCTTAGCTACCAAGCAGGTAATTGGAAAAGAAACCTTTTTAGGCAATAAGCTGTGGTTTGGTTGGGGAGCTTGCTTCGTTGTTTGCTTTTTAAAAATCAATTATTGCAACGGAAATGATTTAAAGTACTTCTATGTGATTTTATGCAGAACTGGTATTTTGTTTGCAACCTGAGTATGGTAATGTGGGGATTAACTAATGCTGGCCTTATTTCTTAAATAATGTGGATGGGTTTGTTCCCGCACCAAAATTTAGCAACCATTGCCTTTGGCAAAAGGCATTAATGTAAGTAATGACTGAGTCTTGGCTGGTATTCGTATATATTTGACTGCTGCAGCAGATACAACTTTTTTTAAAAGCTGTTCCTTTTTAATTCCAGTAATTTTTTTGAGCATTGCAATATGTAAGCAAACCCAGAGAACTGTCAGTTTGAAAATTAATTATTTTATATCACTATAGCAGATGTCCGGTATAAAATTAATTCTGTGAGTCGAAAATGGCAGGAACAAAAAATTTAGCTTTAACAAACTGCTTTAAGAGTTTTAGATTTTTATTTTTTTAATCACTGCCTATTTTCCCCCAGGCTCTAGAAGACCATACTATTCATCATGCAAGGATAGTGGAAGCTCTGGAAGCTGAGAAGCAGAAGATTGCTGAGGAAATACACAGCCTTCAGAAGAATCATGGAAGTGGGAATAAACCAATGATGAGTATGTATGACTGTAATGTTGCAAAGGCAATGCTGGCTTCTCTTTTGCTCAGTGGGCATGGGCCATTGATATTGATACAGGAACTTCTGTTCCACTAATACTTCTCTAGTGATCCTGAACAAGAAGAGCCTTCTGGTTGTTACAAGCCTTTCTATTCATCAGCTGTGTGTATTGGGCTGTGTTAAAAGCTCTGTTTAATTACACACAGGGTGGTTGCCTGGACATACGTGTAGTCTGTATTTATCCCAGTTACTTAAAAATCCTTCCCCCCGTCTCCACTGGTCAGGCATTAACTCATTGGGAAAACTGGAGCAACAGAAGTAATTTTCTTCGGTTTTCTATCTTGGATTAATAATAATAATAATAATAATATAGTGTCTGGTCTTATGCCTCTGTTTCTGAAAAATCCTTTACCCAACCATGTAAAAGGGTTATCTTGCCCAGGAGGGTAATTTTTCCCAATGTATTGGAAATTCTTGGAACTATTGTTGGCTAAATTACATTTGTGCTTTTGGGTTGTGGTTTCTTTTCTGCCCTTTATTTTTTTAACCCTAAAGTTACTGCATCACATCGTTTGGTTCACTAAATCAGTATATTCTATATTCTTTATTAGTTCCACTGAACTGGAAGTCTCTGAAGCTGTCTGTGATGATTAAAGAGGCTAACACCATTAGTAATGAATTAGGGAAAAACACTGTTTTCTGCAGGTCAGTATCTGAGTTACTTAATTATAATGTGTATATGTAATGTATATATAATATTTATGTATGTATTTGGGGGTGGATTCTGGATGTGCAATGAGCTGTTGGTGTTTCTTTTACCAGTCTCATGCAATTGAACATGATAAAAGACTTTTCCGAACTAGTGTTAGTTAAGTGTGTAGCTGAACCTTGTTACTTTGAAATGTGAATTTCTAATATGAATTTTAGATCAAAACTTTAAAGGTATGCTATAGACAATTAATTTTGACTTGTGTGTGCTTTGGAGGTGAATCTTCTGATGCCCATGTCCTTTCTGCTTTGGTTCACATATTAAAATGGTCCTAAAGCACGGTAACTGTGAGATGCCTCATGTCTCAAGAAATTTTTGTGTTTGTGTCATATTTTTAGTCTCTGTATAATCCTACCTACAAGTACCTTCTTTATTTTTGCAATATTAATGTGTGTTTTGTCTTGATTTTTTTTTTTTAAATTTTCTCCAATTCTTAGGCATGACAAAATTGATGATAAAACAGGAAGAGTGTCTTCTATTCAGGTGCAGGTTCGTAACATCAAACTGGGAATAACAACCTTTTGGAGCTTAGAGAAATTTGAATGTAAACTAGCAGCAATGAAAGAACTGTATGAGGTCAGTAACAACTGAAGAATAACCACTAATAATCAGTAATATTTTGTCAAAGATAAGATTTTGATAATGCATACAGGAGGAAAATCTTGGTTTTTTTGGGGTTGTATATCTTAAACACCAAGACATGACTACTTTTCTCTAAAAGCAAATATGACTTGACTATCAAACAAAAAGAATACAGTAGAAACAAATTACTTTATTCAAGTAATTTTATGTAGAGAATAAGCAGTAAAACAAGGACTGCTTTGTGATTCTTTTGGTTGTTCAATTGTTTTATGTTCTAAAAGAAACCTTTAGAAATTTAAGTTATCACTTGAGTTTTTATTATTATGTTCTATTTATCCATACGTCGACTACTTTATCACTTTTTTTGTGTTTAACCCTCGTTCTCCCCTGCATTTCCTTTATTTTTTCAGAGTAAGGATAGAAATAAAGCTGTTGTTGATGTGTTTTATGATCCTGCTGATGAGTGGGAACCTGACCTTTCAGACAGCTCTGTTTCCTCGCTTTCCAGAAGAAGGTAAAAGTAATTTGTAGCTACTCTTCTATGCTTAAAACAAAGCAAAAAATGGTGCCATTATGTAAATATGCTTTTGTTCCACTCATGCACTGTATCATCTGATGAGTCTTCTCCTGTATTCACTGATTCTCTTGGATTTCCTCATGGACCAAAAAGAGGAACAAAAGTTGTGTGTAGAGCTTTCCAAAGCACGTATCTATGTATCATCAGTGCAAAGTGAAATGTGTAGTTTTTAATGTTTCCTTCCCACTTCTATACTATCAAAGCATTGTTTTTAAGGAGTAAATGGCATATGGTCTGGGACCTTGTATTTGAAGTTTTAGCCTTATAACAATATTTATAACTGACACACACACTTGTGCAAGCTGTAGCTCCTCATGGAAATGCTTGACAAGGAGAAACTATTTTCTTTTCAAGGTTTTTCATGTTCTTATTTTATCATCCTTTCTTAGAAGTAGAAGCTTCATGAAGAACAAGAGAATTTCTGGATGTTTGTCTGAGATAAAATTGCAATCAATTCAGAATAAACAGACTTCCTACATATCAGGTACTTGCTATATGGCAGAACACGTTTCATTTCATACTGAGAATTTGAACCGACTACATGAATGAAACACAGGTGCTTCCAATAGTTGCTTAAAAAGACAGCTGTGGGTTGGAAAGCAAAATTGAAAATGTCCTGTTTATGATACCTTCACATTTATAATGTCAAGCTGTTAACAGTAGGGGTTTCTGTATTTTTGATTATCTTTCTTAGGGCAAAAACTTCCTGATCAGCACTTTATGACCCTAATTTAAAAAATTTACCTAAAACATAGCTCTGCTTAGCTATGTGGGTTAACTGGAGAAAGAAACTGAATCCTGATACAGTGATATGGAGACTTCATTTGCTGGAGTTGTTGCTATTCATTCAGTTACTGAGGTTTCCCCAAGCTTTTGGCCAGGTTTTACAACCTTTTCTTCCCTGAAATATGGGATGTTTTAGTCTTCCAAATATTTGTATGCATTCAGTTATTTTAGATTGCTTGGATTTTATTTTCTATTTCTCTGTGGAACTGATTGTTGAAACAAATGTATTCGTGTTAAAGAATTTCACTATGGAATTTGTGTTTGTACTAACTGAATTTATAAACTATTTAGAACATTGTACACATTTTTTTCTGAATGACTGACTTGAATAGGTGAATGTCTATATAAAAGCCATTACAAAGACACACTGACCACTCACTCCTGTGAGGAGTTTCACTGCATGTACGTTTTGCTTTTACCTTGTACAGGTTCACTGAACAAGTCCAGCATATGCCCAAGCATTTCTGAATTGTTTCTTCCTGGAATTTGCAAGGAATCTCTAAGTTCAGCTTTAGATTTACTGGAACAGAATCAGGAAGGAGGAAAAAGCATAGCAGATAGTCTCCTAACTAATTTGTTTATAATTTTTTCTGGAGCATCTGCCATTTCAAAAGCCTATGAACAGCAAGATGAAGAATGTCAGGAAAACTGTAAGTCTCATTTTCATAGTGGTTTAAACATTACAAATGACTCGTCTTTCAGATGCACAAGCATTCATTTGTTTGTGAGTCACAAGAATTAACGTTCCTACATTCATTTGCAAAGGAGGTGGATCTGATGGATCTCTTTCTCTTGTAGTTTTCTCTCTTGATCGTGCTGCTCAGTCCTACAGCATCAGAATTGTCTCTGCTTTTGACCAGATTGTGGTTATAAGTAAACTCTGGCTTAATAATGCCCAAAAGTGTCCTGGATCTATAAAAGTTGATGAAGAAATGAAACAGGAAATAAAGAACTTGGGAGGTTATTTACAGTTGCTGTTGCAGGTAATGCATGTTAAAAATTCATCAGTGTATAGAGAACTTCTCTGCACTAATGCAATATTTATTACAGACTTGCTGAAAGCACTTAAATGTCCAATGTGTGTAATGACAGACCAACACACCTAAGGAAGATAAATAGCCAAGGCTGCATTTTTTTCTGGCTAAGCTGGTACTTCCATGTGCTAGTGGAGAGTAATGCAGACTCCTGTGCCCAGGCCCTGATAGAAGCATTGCTTCTTACTCATAAAATGGTAAAATTAAACACACGATAAGACTAAATGACAGTTTAGACTATGAAGTGCTGCTTCATAAACCAGTGGCTGGTGAATATTATTTTTGGGCACACTACAGCCTTGTGAATATTTTTTTTCTTTTTAAACTAGAAGTATAATGGTATTGTTGCTCTGTGGTTGCAAGGCATGATTTTTTAGCTGTGATAGAGTAGCCATTGGAAGCAGGAAGATGTAAAGCTGAAAATGCCTGAGTATTGTGTGCTAGGAGCTCTTGCAGTGCAGGAAGTGTGTATTCTTTGACCAGAGGTGCTTTCTGGCATCAGTGAACGATGTGCCTTTGTTTCCCAGGGGTGTTCTTCAGATATATCCTCGATGGTAGCAGAAGCATGGAGCAAAGTAAACCAAACAGTAAAACAAACAATGAAATACATAGGACACTTGGCAGTAGTCACTACAGCTGATATTTCATTTCTTGAAGAGATCAACATTCCTGCCTCTAGTCTACAGGTGAAAAAATGTTTCTTAGAAATAGAGATTATGAATAGTAATTATTAATTGTGTTGAGGTCACACTTACTATCATTAACTGTACTAAGAAACAAATTATTACATATAAAAACTTCATTAACTGAATTAAATATATTTAGAGTTTATCTAATACCTCATATTTATAGTGAAAATAGGTGTGTTAATACCCTTGACTTTTTTTTCCTTAAAAGCCACATACCTTAAATCTGTGTAAGTTAAACCTATGAAGAGAAAGAAGTATGCTGTTTTTAGGATTGTACCTGTACTGAGATTCTACAAGTCTATCTGTTTCACTGAAATTCACTACTTATATTTCAGTAATCTCTGTCTAAGTACCACACTGAATTTACAGAAATCTGAACTGAGCTCCTGTGGTCCAAGGAAGGCATGGGACTGAATAGACCTGCACTGAATAATTTGCTCAAAATAAAATTATTTCTAGTGTACTATAGAAAATCTCTTTTAATTCAAGACCACATCAGTTTCTTTAATCATTGCATTTTGAACCTTTGTTTTAAAAGGAATTTGTTCTTGCCATTTATGATGGAGTAGGCTCAGGACTGGAGTGTCTCATTGATGCTGTACAGGAGAAAGCAAGAATGGTACAAAAAGAACTTGTGAAACAATGTCCACAAAATGAGGTGAGATGAAATGAAGATTAAAAACTGCTACTATATCTTCTATACACTTAATCATATTTTGGTTTCTTGTGCTGCTATTTTAAATTGCGAAGAAGATGATACTATAGGGAATTACACAAAACAGAATAAAGTATAAGGAGTAAGCACCATAGTTAAAATTATTTCTATGACTGTTTAAAAATTCTAGTAGGCAAGTTAGGGTAGCCCTTGGAAATACAACTTTCTTAGTCGGTAAGCCCTTTTGACAGAGAGCCTGGCTGAATTCCAAGAAAATACTTGGGAAAGACTGAAATCTGCTTCAGCAAGGTACTAGGTGTATGTAGTGTGCCAGCTTCCTTTGTTGGGATATAGAGGCTTGTTCTGCCACTAGTCCTCTGAATAAATATTTTGAACAGACAGTATGCAAGGCCAAAGATGAGCGTTTGCCTGTGTCTGAGCAATCCTGTCTTCTGCCTCGTGTTTTTGTTTTGGTTCTGTTTCTAAGTAAATTTGCAGAAAGGTGGCCAGTTTAAAAAAAAACCAAACACCTCCTTAATGAGTTGGGATATGTAAAATAGTTATTTTCAAAGAATTTGTTACTGTTCAAAAACCTGTAACACATGACCTAGGATAAAAGGTTCAAATCCGCTAGAGAGGAGTGATAAATTGTTCATCTCAAGGAAAGCAAAAATTTCTTCCTACTCTGGTTTTCGCTGTTGTCGTTCTTGATCCTACAAATAGTAGTGAAACCATCCAAAATAATTTATTTCAGTGTATTTTGCTTAACTCCCAAATATTTCGTGTTTCCAGCAAAAGGAACTGAGCACTCTGCTTTCCAAATAATGGTGTTCACTTGCAGCAAATCCTTAAGTATCTGCAGGATTTCTGTACATGCTTGTCTCTGGTGCAAATAATGTGAAGATGGAAAGAAAACACCAGAGCTACCCCTGCCACTTAGAGTGACAGCAATACAAAATTACAGGACCACCTTTCTTTAGCAAACACTTAAATATGGGTCTTGGGGTGATTCTATGACAATACTGTATTCCCCATCACCTGCTTGATGTGTAGAATGCAGTTTGTACCTTTAACTGCAAAAGGAGAGAGAAGCCAGGGAAACAATATGTTTATTTGATCCTCCTGTAGTGAGGGGTTTAAAACCTTACAGATGTAATTAATGTTTTCCACCAGTTAATGTTTTCTTTGAAAAAATGTGTGTTAAGTTGCAGAAAATGTTATTTCTGCTTTTGGGTATTTCTCTCTTTATGTCAGTGTTTGTTCTTATCCTTTTAATGCTCTTTGACTTGAATGCATTGTACAATATAATTAAAAGTTTCTTTGCAGATTCAAAATCGAATAAAGGATAACGTGGTGGCATTAGCCAGATTCCTTGAAAATAACATATTTTACTGCAGAAAGGTAAGACAATTGTTTCACAAAATGTCTGCTTTGAGCCTGGTATTTAAATGTTAAGGAAACTTTTATCTAAGAAGAGGAGTATGTGTGTGTGTATATATATATATATGTACATACTGTATATTTACAATTGCATGATGACACTTCCTGTCACAGCAGCATTCCTGTGATCGGAATACTATCTTTGCTTGCAACTGCATTTCCACTCAAAGCTCTTTCATTTTACTTAAGATAAAGAATTTCTGGAGGTATTTGTAGCTCCTTTTTGTGCTAGTCATGAACAACCGAACTACCTGTTGTGTTTTCCTTTAAGCTGAAAGTTCAGCAATGCTAGTGTAATTGTTTTATAACTGCTGCTGTAGATTATGACCATAGTTACAGGTATTTTGAATTAAAGGCAGGATAGATGATTTGATTTATCTTCTAAGAGCCAAGCATTTCCTGGATTTTCATGTCACTTGATTTTTTCTTCTTTTCCTAACCCTGTCAACCACGTGCACTTCTTTTCAATGCTGTCTTATATGACATGACATTAATTTGATTTTGTGTTTCAGCATTGGCTTGATCTATGTGACTGAAACCATAATAGGCATGTTTAGTAGTTAATTTACTGTGATATATTCGGTTCTCTTTAAATTGCTCTTGATTAATACAGAAAGAAACAGAATCTCTGTTACCAGAAGAAGAATCTCTATATCGAGAAATAAAGAAGAGCACTAAGATTGCTGTGAAGTATTTGGAATTGGAGCAGTGCCTAACTGAAGTCTATCAAATTGTTTCTTCCATGTTACAAGGTATTTAGCTGAGTTACCACCTGTAACCTCCTGGCTACAGGAGACTTGCAAAGCAAGGGAGAGGGCTCTTTGGTCTCTCCTTGCAAAATGCTGCATTTGATTCTTCTTGTTTCTCTTTCTTACAGGGTTATACAGAAACACCAGCCCTCTCAGGAGCTTTGCAGAAAATATTTCTGTCATTGCTGGATATTTTAACAACTATTTCAGTTTATTTGCCTTGTCTTCTGCGAACAACCCTATCCAGAAAATGCACGCACCTTTTATGAACCTGGATGAATTGGACTCTCTGATTGATTCCCTTGTTATGAATTTTGAACTCGAACAAGGACAGCCATCACTGCAATCTCGAACTATTTGTAATGAAACTACTGAGGCTCGAGGAGAACAGATTGAAAAAGGTCAGGTTGAATTTGCTTGGAAATGGAATGAGATTCCAGAGTGCACACAGACTCCAGAGCTTTCACCCGGTAGGATAGAATGGGTATAAAATTTTATTATCAAGAAATTAAAGAGAACTCTTTCCTATTGTAACATACCACAGAAAGTTAAAATTTATTGCTAATATTATTAGTGAGTGAGTGGTGTAAATGTAAGCGCCATGTTTGTATGAGCAGAAGTAGCCTATATTTCACCAAAGAAAAATACATTCCTTAAGAGGCTGTCAAACTTCAAAATATAATTCCTTTTGTTTTAATAGAAGTCCATTACTACCTAAGTTTACAAAAAATAATTTAATTTTTAAAAATTTTTGTTTTGCCTCAGCTGCATTTTGATCTAGTAATGCTACTGCAACTTGAAAGTGTTTTTTATGCCTTTTTTTTAAACAGAGCAAAAACTTTGTATTTATTTATATAGAGAAAAACAAAGAGCGCTAGTAAAAGTACTTTACAACCTTATTTGATGGATGCTTTTTTAAGTGATTTTTAGTTCATTGAAGAATCTGGGCTTAGAGTGTCACAATGATGCTGTTCTTCAACATGATCTGAAGTAAGTTTATGTTTGGTTTATTGCTAGTGAGTTATCTTTTGTTTGCTCAAATCACTTTCACTACTATTCATATTGGAATAAAAGCATATCTCTTCCTAAATAACATAAATTATCCCAGGTTGTAGAGAGGTTCCCAATCCAACTACTTCCTTGTGCTTTTATCGTTTAACATCTTACTTTTGGTCTGCTGGCAGACATTAACAGGAAGGATGGAAATTAATTTGTATGGGTTTTAGGAGGCCTGGATTGAGCACAATTTACTCACAACAGTGCTGAGAAATTCATAACGTAAAACCTAAGGTTTTCTCCTGTACATCAGCGCTTCTGTCATGGTTTAAGCCCAGTTGGAAAATAAGCACCACACAGCCACTCCCTCACTCCCCCACCAGTGGGGGAGAATCAGAAGGGTAAAAGCGAGAAAATTCCTGGCTTGAAATATAGACAGTTTAATAGGGAGAGCAAAAGCCCCACTCACAAGCAAAGAAAAGCGTGGAATTAATTCACTGCTTCCCATGGTCTTCCCCATGGGCCACAGGGGAATCTCTGGTCCCATGCCTGGAGCATCTCCCCTGCTCCATCATGGGGTTGTGGGTCCTTCCCACAGACTGCAGTTCCCCATGAACTGCTCCAGTGTGGGTCCTTTCCACAGGGCACAGTCCTTCAGGAGCACCCTGCTCCAGTTTGGGTCCCTCATGGAGTTACAAGTCCTGCCACCAAGCATGTTTCCAGCATGGTCTCCTTTCTCCACGTGTCCACAGGTCCTTGCCAGGAGCCTACTCCATCACTGGCTTTCCCTGGGGCTTTCCCTCCTTCAGGCATCCACCTCTTCCAGTGTGGGCTCCTCCATGGGCTGCAGGTGCATCTCTGCTTCCACATGGACCCATCCCCAGGCCCCAGTCTCTTTGACTTGTGCTCACACTGGAGTTCCAGTGTGTCCAGTACAGCAGCACAGAAACAGCAGCGATGCCCCAGCCACGTGCCAGTCCCTGTGCGTCACCACTGCTGTCCTCAAAATGTCCCCAAGCACAGCACAGAGAGGGGATCAGCAGCACATCAGCAGGGAATGCAAAGAGCAGCCACAGATGAGCACAACACTAATGTCCTGTAAGGCATCAAACCCAGGGCCAGCACAGGAGTCTGCCCAAAGCAGACAAACAGCAATAAAGGCTATAAATCCCATCTGACACATTGCAGTCAAAGCTGTTATCTTGGATCTTCTGAGCCCCATGCTGGGCATCAAGAGGAACTGTTGTGGTTTAACCCCAGCTGGTAACTCAGCCCCACACAGCTGCATGCTCACTGCCTCCAAGTGGGACTGGGGAGAGAATTGGAAAGCTAAAAGTGAGAAAAATCAGGGGCTGAGATAAAGACAGTTTAACAGGGAAATCAAAAAATTGTGCACACAAGCCAAACAAAACGAGAAATCAATTCACTACTTCCCATGAGCAGGCAGGTGTTCAGCCATCCCCAGGAAAGCAGGGCACCATCACACATAAAGGCAACTTGGGAAGGCAAATGCCATCACTCCAAATGTTACCCCCTTCCTTCTTCTTCCCCTCTGTATACTGAGCATGATGTCACATGGTCTGGAATGTCCCAGCTGTGTCCTCCCCACTTCCCAAGCACCTCCAGCCTCTTCATCAGCATGGCAGTATGAGAAGCAGAAAAGGCCCTGGCTCTTTGTAAGTTCTGCTCAGTGATTTAAAAAAAAAAAAAAAAAAAAAAAAGGAAATCACTATTTTATCGTCATTGTGTTCAGCACAAATCCAAACCATTGTCCTATACAAGCGACCTTGAAAAAAAATTAACCCCACCTAAGGCAAAACCAGCACAGCTTCCAAGGTGGAAGATTCATGCTGTAATCTCTCCTGAGGGAAGATGTTCAACATCTTGGGAATTTCAGTCTTTGAGGGCATGTCAAGCTCTTGGAACTCTTTTGTGTGGAAAGACTACAGTAGAATCAATCATCATTTTCTTTTGAAAACTTTAGTTATCATTGACGCCGTTTTTCCGCGATTTTGTGCTTTTCTGATGTAGAGGAAATGGGGAAGGTAATTATGCTGATCCAGTAACCCACATAGGTATTTCCTAAAGCCTAGTATACTGTAACACTTTGTCAAAAAATGTCTAGCACTGCAGTCCTGCCACCAAAAATACTCAGCAATTTTTCTTGCGGCTAATAATTTCCTTCTCACATGAGGTGTGATGCTTAATTGCTTTCTTACTGTAAGGGCCTTTTCAAGTTTCCCTTTCAAGGGTTAAGAAAGTATATTCAGTTGTTCAGATTTTTATACTTTAAAAATGAAGAGAAGCCTGATATATTTCTACTTGTGTAAATGTATTATTTTGTATTTGACTGAAGTTTTAAAAACGTAACTGGTTCTTCTGTATTGTGTATCTAAGCATGGGAAATGTAAAGAGTAAAACTACATCATGTAACTGATTTTTACAACTTCAAGTGTAAATTCCTTGTTGATTTTCTTCAGTTGATTTTGATTCCTTCCTTTGTCACTTGCTTTCTTGCTCAAAATATTGTAGTGTCAAAATATGAAATATTAATAAGAGATGTTTTCTGTAGCTCACAAGTGAAACAAACCAACAAGTTTCTTTACCTACCTAAAGTTTCTTTCCTCTATCAAGACACATTAACTTTCCCCGTCTAACAGCACACATCTATAGACTGAGTGCTCATAAACTAATCTATGCCTATTAATGTCAGAGCAGTCAATCCCTTTCAATACCTGCTAGTCAAGATTATGGTGTTATGTCAAGTGTTCCTTGCAAAGTTACATTCAGGTGTTACTGATGTTCCACCTGCTCACATGATCATGTTAGCTTTTGTTCTTGTATTTAATGAGAAGCATTGCTCAGAAAACATATTGAGATTTGTAGCTCTGTGTACTGTTATGAGTTTTTTGGGTTTTTTTTCCCTTTCTATAACTGAAAACCAGATTTTTCACAATCATGAATGTCAAAATTACTTTGAGTTTTTAGCTTTTTGGAAACTCAGGAAGTGACCATGCAAACTAATAGGTTTTGGATAGATTTTCAACTGAAGTTTTGGAAGGACCATCGTATTCATGAAATATAGCTTTTTCAGGATGAGAGGATGAGTGAAAACGTGCCAATAGCTTCCTTCTACTCAGTTGGAGTTTGTTGTTTTGGGTTTTTTTTGCTGGTTTTCATTTGCTTTTTCCCCTTCTCTGTGCTAATCAACAGTGTCTACTCAATCAGTCTCCCATTCCCATTGTTAATGCAGTATTTTAGAGTAAGATGTTGACAAAACCTACTTCTGCTGATGTTTTCTTAGGCTGGGTGCCCTTGTTGCAGTTGTCCATCATTGAAGAGCTTCATTCTCACGATCTGTATGGTGCCCATACATCAGCAGTGAGCCAGAGCTCTCACAACGTGCTGCATTAACACATCAACACGCCTAGCCGAGGCCCCAGCAAGCTATGGATGTGGTATATCATAAAGTAAGGTATATTTGTAACTGTAGGCTAGTGTATCTATAAGTTAGCAATGCCAAGGAATTGGCATCACAACCAATATTAATTAAAACACCTTTCATTAACTATTATTAACGGAATTAAGATGTTTACTTCTAGGAGGTAACTATTCACACAGTACTTTTCACTTACTCCTTCACACTTCACTTGCACTCATATAAAAATCACTCATGGCTACAAGGCCGGAGCAACAACTGTGAGCTTCTGACTCTGAAGTGGAGGCTCATGGTGGCTTTGACGAGACTTTGATGTGCTACACACCTCAGCATGTACGCTGCCTCTTTTTGGCTACTGCTTTCTGGCTACTGATTCTTCAGCCACAGCCACAGGTACCCGTAGAACCATTCAGACACACTTATACAGACAGAACTTTGATGGTTTGGGCTGAAACTTACTCAGTAGCCAAAGTCACCCTTCTGCTAAAAGCACTACATTTGGTCTCAAAAGGTTTTGGGGTTCTCAAATCTACAGCCTTCAGCTCTGTGATGCTGAAAGAATCTGTGAGTGAACAGTCAGGAACATGTGCGAGGGTTGGGAAGTGTTATGAAGAAATGTTTAGACACCTGACTGGGATGTATTGTTTTCTAGAGTCGTGGTGACTTTACTTTGCTATATGTAT
This sequence comes from Callaeas wilsoni, assembly GCA_013398955.1. NCBI lineage: Eukaryota > Metazoa > Chordata > Aves > Passeriformes > Callaeidae > Callaeas > Callaeas wilsoni. The sequence continues at coordinate 35,564 of VWPU01022962.1, read as the reverse complement.
TGATGTAATTTGTGGTTTGTGGATTGCTCTGTTGGTGTGGGGGTTTTGTTGCCGTTTCTTTTTTGAATTTTTTTTCTTTGGCTGATTGGTTGTTTCCTTTAATGTCTTCTCTTCTTCCTCCAGGAAAATACTCTTCAGTCAGCTTTCAGGTAAAAAGTAACTAGAACTATAGGTACTTGACCCATGGGTTTTAATGACTGACATAGAAGGAGGGGGGCTTTGTTTTAATTTAAATGTAAAATGGGGAGACAGGGTACTCAGACTGCTGTACCCTACTTTAATTTGAAAACATAAAACTAAGAAAAATCTAACCAATGCAATACATTCTCTTTACAATAGAAGTAACTTTAAGAAATTAATAAGAAATAGTTGTTTCTTCAGTTCTATACTTTATTTTAAAAAGAGTATTGTATTAACAAAATGGCATAATGATTCTGAGAGTACCCAATGTTAGCCTATCTTTATTGAGACAGGTTGTGTGTAAATGTGCTTTTAGGAGGAAGTGCAGTCTGGCTTTGCTTTTTAAAGAATGTGTATCAGTCTTAGAAATTAAGGATCAATAAACTCTTCTAGTACTTGCTTGAAAATTCTAGATGAAGGAAAAGTGCAAGCTGCAGTTTAGATTTAATTTGATCCAGTAATGGCATCTGCAGGCAGAAGAGGAGACTACATCTGATTCACCTCTGCAAATACAACCTGTTATTTTTTACAGGAAATTTTCTCTCATTCTTGATATATGCTAAAATACTATGATTTGATGAGTCCTGTCACCTTTGTATGTTTTGCAGCTTTTATGATTTCTAAGTGGGTTTTTTCTTTGTTTGGTTTTGAGGTTTTTTCTATTATTATTTTAGGACAGTAGTTTAATTCCCATCCTAGCTTTTGGTAGGATCTGAGAGGGTTTATGCCTTTTCCCAAGAAAGAACTGTGCTTTTTTTTTGAAGTCCTAATTTTTAAATTTTCTATATTAATAAAACCTCAATAATTGCCAACTTTTCTTTGTTTTATGCTCTTTTTATGATCTGGAATCAGTACATATAACAAGATTTGGTTGTTCTTGAATTTTTTTCCTGTCTCCTTTTTGTTTGTTCTCCTTGTCTTAGGATGTTTATGTCCATGAATAGTATTGGCTTCTAGAACAGGAGAGAGTTTATATAATCTAATCAACATTCATATGATTTGATTATTGCAGTGAAAATGGGACAAAACAGATCTTCTGAGCAAACGCTTCATCAACAGCAAGCACCACAAACAACATAAAAAATTATTACTTCAGGTATCTTTCGATGTGAGCAAGAGTAGCTCGCCTCTCTCCTGCTGGGAGCCAGGATGGCAAGGCCGATGAAACACTCGCATAGCAACTGGTAACAGTCTCACTGCCAGGGCTGATTGTGTAACTCTCTGTCCACAACCGTTTCCCATTTCTCAACACTTTATCATTCTCTTAGCAGTTTTCATTCTGCCACTCGCCAGCACCGTCCCTGAACAGCATTCTCAGAAAAACGTGGATGGTAACAAAAACGTCCAGACTCTTATAGCTGTGGATTTTTTCCTCTTGGTTTAGAGAAGTTCTGCTGGCTGTACCGTGTGTGTTTCCTGAGAAACGTGGTGTCGGCTGCGGTGTTTCTCCCCTGCCGTGGCTCGGGAGCTGGAGGAGCTGTGCGGGCTGGTGCCGGGGATGCGGGGGCAATGCTGCGGTGTTCCCGGAGAGCCGCTGGATGGCGGTGCTGCCCAAGGCGAGGGCGCCCGGGCAGCCGCTCCTGCCGGGCTCGCGAGAAAAACCTGCGCTTTCAAGCGGTCCTGTGCTCCAGAGAGCCACTTTCCTGCTATAAAGCCCCTTAATCAACTACATGACTCCTTAAAGCATAGCTGTAATCTATGTACAAAAATATATATTATCTCACACTTATTTTTCACGTTGTTAGTTTAGAATTTCCTTTTTTTTAAAAAAAAAGTTACTTCTAAGGAAAAAAAGCATCTGGTTTTGCTTGTGCATAATACAGTAAAATAATCATTTTAATCAATATGATGAGTAAATGTCGAAAATATTGTGGTTAACTCTCTAAGCAGTCTCAAGGAATAGCTTTTCCTGTCATGTTCACATGAAGAGCAAAAAACCCAAAAGCTTGGGTTTAATATTGAGAAATGTAAAGCTGGGAGAGATGATGGCCTATTAAAGCAAATTTTATGCTGGTTTAACTTCATTCTGAAGCCACTTCTAATTACCAAAATGCCAATAAATAAGCTAATGTTTTGCTGCACAGGGGCTTGGGTGACCCCTTTATTCCCTCTTGTGTCTCCCACAAGTCACATAATGTATTGAGAATGAAATTCAAAAGAGAACTTGGAAATTCTGAGGTTTCCTGTTGTAGCTGGTAGGTAAGAAATATCTTAGGATCTTTTTTTTTTTTAAACAGGCTAACTTGGTAAATAGAAGTGTTGTAAGTGTGTTCAAATTGTGAAACCAAGGTTTCTTAGGGTTTGTTTGCATTGAGTATGAGAAGCATTATTGGGAAAACCTCTTAATGTCTTCAGAAAAACTCAATACTTAGGAATTATTTATTTAGTAACTCTTTTGTCCCCTGTTTAAAATAATCCCCAGTGCTTGTTAGCATGTCTTATATCATAATTTCAAACTGTATCCAAAGGTCTAAGAAGATCTGAGATAAACTATACTTGTCTTTCCTCCAGCCTTGACTATGCTTCTTGTGAGAGTGAGGTTGTAAATCAGATGGAGAGGTGGAATTTTTTTTTTTTTTTTTTTTTAGAGAGAGGGTCTTTGTTTAATGAGCAATCCACATTTATGTGCAATCTCACCTCTTCAATAAAAACGTAAAAATTGCTATGGGGCAATCCAACCTGGCAATTATTGTCCTTACAAAACTTAGACCACAGGTTTAGTAACTAATTTTTTAACTGTGTCTTGATAGCATGGGGTCCTTCCAGAATTGTTTTGTCTGCATTTTAGTGGCAAGAACATGTGAAATTAAAGCAATAGTTTTAAAGGTGTCTCATCTCTAAAAAGATACCCAAACCAACCAACCAAAAACCCAATTTGTTTTTCAAATAATGAGCATTATTAAATATTATGTGTTTTGCAGATAGATCAGTAAGATCAACATTGGATACATCTCCTGATGTATATATCAAATCTTGCAATGAAGTTGGGTATGGGACTTTTTCGTTTTATTTTTTGTGGTTTTTTTGGTGTTTTTTTTTTGGGGGTTTTTTTTTGTTTTTTGTTTTGTTTTGTTTTGTTTGGTTTTATTTTTTAGAAAGCCAGAAGTGGATACTTTTCTTAAGAGATATAATTTAAACAGGGAATTTCTCTTAGCAGAGTATTAATCTACTTGGATCATAATAGCTGCAGCTTGGCCTCTCCACTTCTGATGCTATTGAGTCATGCTAAAACTATCTCCTGTTCTGCAGCTGGAATTGCATGAAAATCTACAGTGTTCCTCATCTAGTAGATCTCAAAGTGCTTTGCAAAGGTGAGAAACTTTGTCATTCAGCAGAGGGAAGAGAAAGTATTCAAACAGATTAGATGGTTCCTATTGCTCAGTTGCAAAGCAAATGAACGATCTGCTTATGAACAGAGCTTATTGAAGAAATAGATTCTTAACTTTGGGGGGATCTGCTTAGCTGAGGTGGTATTTTTAAACTTTAGGGAACAGATTATGTATTGGCTGTTTTAAGAATTCAGCTATTAATATACTGCATCCTTGGCATTGATACCGTTACAGCTCTGTAAAGGAACTTTGTGAACCATGACCTGGGTAGAGACAGACGTCCTGGTATAAAGTAACAGGAAAAGTAGGCTTTATCCTTTGAACTTAGCAGCACTGCTTTAGGTCAGCCCTGCAGTTTTGCCTGCCCATGCTTTTTACTATTGATGTTAGATGAATATGTGTGACTGTTCTCACAATACCTAGAACTCTTGTGGGACCTGCTTTTTAATCTGACATTTAATGGCCCCTTTTCCCTGTGCTTGAGACTAGACTTCCATGCTATTAGTTTGCAGCCATGGTCCAGGAAAGATGAGGCTTCACTAAGGCATACAATACATAAAACACATTTCTGACACATTGCACTGGCAGCACTGTATTGGTAGGCTCTGCTGTCCAGGGAATAAAGATCATTCTCTGCTCTGTGCTTTAAGCCAGCGCTGCTGTCCTGAGAGGGCATTTACAGCATTCTCTGCTCAGAGAAGTAAAGACATCAGTGACGTGTTCTTCACAAACATTGTGTGTTAGCCAGCAGAATAGTTGGCTTTTCTCCTCAACTCTCAGATAATTGGAGCTTTCAGAGGAAAATAGGATTCTAAATATGGAAGAAGAAATCCTTGAGAGAATTTGTTGTTCACAGTATTTAAAAAACTGTTTTGTAAACAGTATTGAAATTCATCACAGTATTTTGGCAACATTGAACGTTGAATACAACCAGATAAACCTAGAAATAGGTTCTTGCGGCTGATACATTTACGTTGACTTAAATTGCAAAGTTTCTTTGAGGCTAAAGGCATAATGTGACTGAAATATTTCTCTGCCTTGTCTAGATGTTAGAATGTGGGATGCATTTTAGCAGGATGATGATATCTTTTACAGTTACTCAGTTTTACGGTGATTACTGCTGAGAAGAAATTCCCCTGTTATGAAATGTCTTAATTTCCTACGTCTTTTGTAAGAAAAGAGTCCTCTGCCAGGGATTTTCAACAGGAAATTAATAATTCATAAGCAGTGCAGTGCACCAGGTCCATTTCCCATTTTTTTCTGGGCTGTATAGTCACAATAGGATGTACTTTTGTCACTATGGAATTGAAAATATAACTCTGAATGTACAAAGCTGGCTTTTGTGTTGAATAAAATAATTTTGTTTTGGCAGTCACTTTTACTGATTGTAACATTTGAGTATTTGCATAAATTGGGAGTCACATACATTTCTTTCTACGGTTTCAGTGCTCTTTTTGTGATCAAAAGAAGTCAATAAAAGTCATATTCATGTGGAGTAGTAGTTTAGGACCAAGTTATAGGTTCCTGTTAGGTTTTTCTAAGCACGGTATGTGATGGATTTCTGTACTAGTATGTTTTCAAAAATAAAGAGAATTCACATTTTTATGGGTGTGCACATCTGATTTGTTTTCTATTATTTTTGTGCTCTTAAATGTCACTATATCCAGAGCACACCAGTAAATTCCATCTTCATGGGATGCTTATCTCCAAGTTGATGCTGCCTGTAGTTTCCTAACCTGTACTTTGCCTGCTGGAAGATGATTTTTCCCCCTTGACTTTTTAATTTTTACATGAGAAATGTATTGACTTTTGTATTATAATGTAAATGCAAAATCAGACTGTAAGAGTAGTTTGAAGAGGGTGAAGCTTTTTTAGTTCACTACTGCAGAGGCTGCATCAGGAATTTGTGTAGGTAAAGATGTTTGTTATTATTTAGATTGTCTAAATGCTCATTGTATGGTAGGCATTTTCCAATTTTAGAGGAAATTTGTGTCCCAAGGACTTTAGAAATGAACACATAGGGGAGAAGGGGAGGGATTGAATTTGAAAACTATTTCAGGGCCTGAGAATTAAAATTCTTTTATTTTATACAGATACTATTTTTAAATGATGCCAGTGTTCCTAGAAATGCCATGTAGAAAAAGAATGAGTTGTATTTGTTTTGAAGGAAGGGGGAAAAAAAAATCCTTAAGTATCCAATACTACGAATGTGACAAAAGGTAGGAAGGTAATGCATATTAAAATAAATAGCAATTTTATTGTACTTACCAAGTTTTTCATAAGGTTAGAAAAGCAGTTACAAGTATCACATGACTTACATGATCTGATTCTAAAAAAAAATTTTAATAATAAGCATAAAAATAGGTCTTATGATATTACATGAAAACATGTATCACATGAAGAGCATACAGGATCTCTCAGAATTCTGGTAATAAAAGAGATTTAAAATGAGCATGAAAGACTTCTCTTAACACTTAGCTAGTTGATGCCATCCTATTAAATAAAGGAAGAATTCAAAAGTTAAGTAAGTTTTGTGCCAGTGCTAATTGTGGACTACCGCGCCTTTAAATGAGTAGTATAAATCGTGCTGTTTGATGTTTTGTGTTGTTGTACAGTAATTATGCTAGGCTCTTTCTTTTGCTTGTTGATCAACTTGAAAACTGTTGATGCTGTGTAAAGAATAGTAACTCTGGGCAAATACACCTTTTGAAGCCCTATAAATCACATGCATTTGTAACGTAATCTTGGAAATAACAGTGCTGTTCGATGGAAATTAGTAAAATTCTACAAATGCCACAACAGGCATCTAGTTCTTGTAAACCCATACCACTATTAAAATACACAGTTCTTTATGAAAGGGCTGAATACAATTCTTTAACAATGTGACAGCTGCATGAATGTGAAAGCTGCTGTAGTGGTGTGTCATAACGGAGGGTTTGCAAAGCCTGCCATGTTCTGTGGGCGCACAAATACCGTCGGATAGTACAGGGACTCTGCCTTCTAAATCTATTTGGTTATTCTGAAAACCTCCTTGCAAAGTTTAAACTGACACTACAAAGAGATATACAAAGTGCACTTAATCCTTCCAAGTGGCAGCTTGAAGTAGGCAGGCTCCTGCTGAAGCGCTTTCTTGGATGCCGAGCGGCGTGTGAAGCTCGCGGCGTGTGAAGCTCGCGGCCTGTCAGCACCGGCAGCGCCTCAGGTACTGCCGCTGCCCCTCCCAACGGCTCTCACTGCTCACCTTCAGATACGGTTCCAAAATCTGTGCTGAGGTGTTCCTTTGTCATCCTTTAACGTCGTGGGGAACTCGCAATTTTCCTTGTTCCGCTTTTAATTCACTGATGTTACAACATCTGAAACTGCGCCTCTTTTGGCGTGAACAGGCCTGAGGCCGACAAAAGCAGGAACTAAATGCAGCAAGGACTAGAAAATGAGTGAACAAGCAAGCAAATTGTGGAACTGCCTGCTCACTTGTTCTAGTGAACAAATATTACTGCAGCTTATGTACTGAACAAATCAGACTGCTCCCTACTCCTTCAAAAATTGCAGAATTTGCACATCAGGTGAGCTGGAGATATATATAAACAGTGGTCAGTGGGGTCCCCTCAGCCCTCGGCTTAAAATAAAACTCAAATTCATGGTAGCAATAATGATAATGGGAAGTAAACATATTAAAGCAAATTATAAAAATAATAGGAAATCTACCATGAATCAAAACAAAGGTACTTACGTTTCAGTTAGTGAAATTTGGTACATTCTATGTATTTTTGTATTCTGCATTTTTAATGTAATTCTATTTTTTTTTTTCCACAAAGAACTATATATACAAAGACATTCTTTGTAAATGATAGGTTAGAAACTATTTATACTCTAGGTTGTTTTAAGGATACAGTACTGTAGGTCTGCTATTTGATCTCAAGTTTACAAAAAGAAGCATCTACTGTACAGCTTAGAGAAAGCAGAAGGAGATTCTTTCTTTTAATTTAAAATTGCACACACAAAAAAAATCAAAGTAAAATTTTGAACAGTTTTGATAAGCAAGGCCTGTGGAGATTTTGACTGTTGCTTTATTTTTTTAAAAAATGTAAATATAATAGGTTTTAAAAATTGAAGTAAATAATACAGTGCCCCTCTGACATTTTTTCAGATGAACAATTTTTCAGGAAGATTACAAGGCTGAGTAGTCAGTTTTTGAGAGGTGGAGTATAGTTTAGTTGGTGGGCCTGCTGTGATTGGAATTGATTAATGGGTGTTGTGATAAGCATAGAAACAGATCAGTGGCAGCTTATCCTGCTTTCAGCTGTCACAGCTGTGCCTCTTCACTCTTCTTCTGGCCCTATCACACTCCCTGGCAGCCTTTAAAGTACCTCCTTCCCAGTGGAATTTCTGCAAATCATCTACTCAAATGCCAAGATACCCTAGAAGCAGCTGTGTCTGAGAAAATTTGTTCAGGCTCACATATTTGTTGTGATGAAGATTACGTTAGAGAATCCTTTCCTCCTGCAGGAGGAAGCACGCTGTGCCATACCCTGAAGAGAGAGTGAAATGATGATTCTGATGGGCAGGTGGGCTCCTTAGTCAAGAACTTTCAACGCTGGCTGGAACAGGAACACAGTTTGCAAACCTGCTGGCTAAGAGATATCACTGCTGCTGCTTGGCAGTTGCAATAAATAACCCCTGAGTGTTAATTGTGTTAATTTTATTGCTAATGGCTTGAGAGAAGCAATGCTGTTATGTGTTTAAAATCCTGGTAGCTGCGTTTTTTAGTCGTTTTTTGTTTGGTTTTGTTTGTTCAAAAGATTTTTAAAGATCGTTTCAAATGCAGGTTTTAGAAGTTCTGAATGTGTTTTGAAAGTATTTCCCTGGTTTCCTTAATGGGAACTGTGATCACCAGTGTGATCACAGATGCAGGTAGTTTGATAGGAATCATGCAGTTTTAACAGAAAATTGTAGGTATGTGGACTTTATACAAAATAAAGGTGGGACTCCCTGAGGTCCCTTCCAAGCTGGCATTCACTGAGCCAAACTTTTTATGTAACTTCATGGATTTGAGGAGGATAGTGTAGGAATTATGTGCTTCTCAGGATATGAAACGTAATGATCTGTAGGAGTTCTCCGATTAGTTACAAAAATATTTTGTTCACTTTATTGGAAAGTGAGTAAGCCTAGAGCACGGAAATAATTGTACTACTCTTTCTGGACATTTTGTAAATTATAATACTTAAGTGGTAAATAGCCTTTTTATGAAATCTCTGGGTGCTGTAAATCATTGTTGGATTCTCTGTATGCTTTAAATGCCTGAGGCAGCCATTCCAGCATTAACAATAAATATTACAAATATTTTGATCAAACTCAGGCAAATTAAATCTGAATTTAAAAGCAAATGGTATACACACAAGGTCTCATCTCTGGCTAAATCTGCAGGATGTCTAACTGACCCACCAAGGTAGTATATAGTTTATCCACTGTGGCAGTCTGTGAACAAGAATAAGTTTAGACTGGGAAATTAAATACAGCTAAAAAAGATGATTTGTTAAGTTTCTATTATAAGTGCATGTACAGTTCCTGTGTTGATTATTTAGAATCAACTAAGTCACATTAGTGGGAAACTACTTCTCAATGAGACCCAAAAAAAGAATCTTATTTCAATTTTTAATTATATTTTAAAGAAGAATATATCTGTGACCCTTTAAAAAAATCATGTTATTTATTTATTCTACAATTATATTGTATGTCAGCTGCATCTTGTAATGTCTTCTGGCATATGAAAGCAAACAAAGTCATGTTACATTAATGACTTCTCTGAGACTGCTTGCCTGTAATTCCATGCTCCTTTGCTATAGAAAAAACATGACCCTGAATCTTAAATCAGCTTTTGAATAAAGGCACCTACCATTATGATATGATAAAAAAAATTCACAGGTTTATGACTTCAGTGATTTCAGTTTTATTCATTTAGTGGGTTTTGCTTCAATTTAGATTTGTATGTTCTGCCATAAAAAAAAAAGGTGGATATTTTAATTTAATACAACTTAAAAATTCCCTGTTTCTATACTACCTAGTGCTGCCAAAATTGAATATTTTAAATGAGAACTGATTAAAAGGAAATTAAAAAATGTGATTATATTTTGTTCACGTGTAGCGTAATTAAGTTTTCCACATCTTGATCTGCTACAGGGGGACTTGTTCTTTGGGAATTCAGCCTGCACTTTTGTCCTTCCTGTGATTTCTTATTTCAAGCTTGATAGAGAAAGCATCCACTGTTGTATCATTTCCTTAGTGCTAACAGCTTTTATTCTCCTCAACAAGTGTTTACAGAAAAGTGTTGATGCTTATTAATCTGTTTCTTGTCTTACAAATGTGCTTATGCATGATTTGTGGTAAAATTGGCATTTCTGACAGCTCTCAGTGTAATCTGCATAGCACAACAAGATTGTTACATTGAACAGATGTGGCTTGGAGTTGTTATTCTTCGTAATTACCATCATTAAGTGAAAGCATGTGTCAATCAACTTTGTACTTTAAACACACCACTCATTTGTGAGACACATGCATCTGCATTTCAGATATAGATCTAAAGTACTTGGGTTTGAAATTTATTTCTGTTGTTTCTATTTAATACAATGCTCCATGAAACACAATGCCCAAAGATGTCAAAGCAACAGATCATCAAGTTAAGAAAGGCTTTACCGGGGGTTCATCTAGATGCTTTTTTCTTTTTGGAGGGGGAAGAGAGGGGAGGAAGAGAGGAAGGTGATAATAATAGATTCATCCTCTTCTGGTGTAAAAGAAAGGCATTTAAGTTCCATTTTATAAATTTCCAAAGTCATTCTCCTATCTTGATGTTCGATTATGACTTTCTTATTTGAGGAAAGGAGGTTCTGTGTAGTTTGATTATTTGGGGCAAAAATGAATCTGCATCAGTAAACTGACATAATGCCTTTTAAGAATTAATGTTTGGGTCATTAATGTTGCCAGGATACCTTTTAGAGTGACAAATGTTCATACTGGCAACAAATAGGATTAGATCAGGAAATTATATTTTGAGTAGAAGTGAAAACAAAGGTGTCTTAGCCTGATTGCGCAACAAATGACAATAGAATCTGACCGAAGCACACAAAAGCAAGGACATTTGGAGATGACATTCATTTTCTCCTTGGTTCCTTCTGTGTGGACTTCGGTGCTTTGTGTCAGAGACAGTAGAGATGGCACCTACATACTGGGGGTTTGTGGGTTTTTCACCCTGTGCTGTGACAATTCTTCAGTGCCAAATAAGATGAACTTGTAAATAAGCCAGTAAGTGACACTCATCATGTTAAGGCAGAATGGCCTTCAGTATTTGAGGGTATTTTAGCCTCTACCTTTACAATGAAAGCATTTGTTCTGTGAATTTTTTTTTTAATCGTCCCAAATTCATTAAAGAGAAAAAAACAATTACATTTTTGTCCTTCAATTTTCTTTTAGGTTTTTGCCTGTTGTGTTAAAGATGATTCTGATATCCTATTATCCTGGATGTGGTGTGTGACTTGTATCTACTTTCTGACAAAAAAGCATTGCATAATTATCCTTTGGAATATTTCATGAAAGTATATTGTTTAGATCCTGCCAGAGGCATAGAGGATTTTATATGGAAGCTGATTATTTTTTAGACCCTAATCATCTTATCCTTACTGAATCTTCTAGAAGTACTGAAATAGAAATTTGAAAAAATCTATTTGAAAATTGTAAGCCAGAAGAGCTACAGTCAGAGAATAAATAATTAAGAACTGGGAAATAACTCTTCTTTTCATTGAATAGTGAAGAAAAAATTTTATTTGCAGTCTATGACAGAGGGAATACAGCAGTACAGTCTGACAGATACTGAAATCAAGTGCCTGTTCTAATCTCAGCCCTTTCAGTTAAAGAAGAAACTTTCTGACAATAACTTGCAAGTTATCTGGTAGCTGTGTAAAACCACTGGGAGGCAGGAAAACCAGGGCCATGCATTGATTAGTACTTAAATGTTCCCTGCCAATTTTACACATTTGGTAATTTTCTTTGCCATGAATTTCTCCACCTGTGGATGGGGACGATATGTGGCTACTCGGAATTTATAACCATGCTGGCAAAGCAGTTTAGCAGTGTTGGAAGTCCCCCAACATTGCAATCTGGGGGCAGAAGAAACCTTCACTGCCTCTGACTTTGGATAATTGTCCATTATACTTGCAGACTTAAAGCTGCCCTATGTGGAAATTACTGGACTTCTATTGGAGCAAAGTGCTGGGAAGAAGATTCCCTCATACACTTTAAATTTAATATAATTTTGTTCAAAAGAAGGAATTGAATCGTTGAATGGGCTGGAATTGAATGTGCCAAAAACCGCCTCACATAGTCCCAACTACAATGAAGACGTGAGATGCCAAAGCAGCTTGCAATGGTGGTGTGCTAACCAACCCTATCACCCCTTGTTTATGAGGAAGGTTGTACAAACTAGAATGTCTTGATTTTATTTACCCCACCCTGATCTTCTGGGCTAGGGAAATTCAGGGTAGATATTCTGATATTTCTTGCATGATTGCATTGTCTTTCAGCTTTTTGAAGCACAAGATTGGAATAATGAAAACTTCCCATTTTCCTCAGTGCACAGAATTGTACATGAAGTACCAGTCAGTATAAATGCCAGTTATCTATTATTACATTTTCACATATTAGCATGATAAAAGAAAATTTGATTTCAAGGAGTAAGGGCTCATTTCTGGTGTTTTTTCCTAATCAGTGGTTTTCTTGCTCTTAGAAGTCCTCATAGCCCATCATTTTTGAAGATAGTGTTACACCTGCTTTTATGTTTTGTTGTATACATTATTTTAAATGTTGTAGAACATCTGCATAGTATTCAGTAAAGAAATGTAGGACTGGACACTGCAACTCACAGTATACAAGAGACACAGCCTGCTTCTGTGGTGAATCCACAGCATCTCGAGATTTCCTGCAGGCACACCTACTCTTTCTTGTATATTGTTATTTTAATGGTTGAACTTTCCAGGAAACCTGGTGTTTGGCATGTTTGCTATCAGATACCAGCTTTATTTTAATTATTCTAGCATGTTATGCTTTCAATTACTTAAAATGTAAGGAAATATTACACGGAGGTAATGAAAATAATTAACTTTAAAAAGAGATACAAAATGTTTTTACATATTTGATTTTATTTTGGAAGTTTACTTGGATTTCAAAGGTTAGTGTATTTTTTACATTAACTACTCTGCTTTAGAACATGGTGTTTTGTTTCCTGATGTTAGGGTCCTTCTATTTATTTTCATGTATAAAGTGGACAATTGTTTAAACAAAATTTTTGCTCACTAAGATAACATTTTCATGGGCATGATGGCAGAAACAAGAGAAGAGAATAATCTGAATTGTACACTCTATGCAAGTGGAGCAGATATTTTATTCAGTCTGGACTTTAACACTTATGTTTTCTTAAAATCTATTTTATTTTAGGGAAGTTATACTATTGTTCTGCTGGGAGAAGCTTGTAGCTTCTTGAAGAGGGTGAAATAAAATATTTAAGTATTTATGAAAAGAGAGGTAGATTCCTGGCCTTCTGGCCACTGAGTTCCTCTGAAGTAGAAGCTACATTATGAAGAAACCTGTTCTCTAGATGTTCCTAAAATTATTGTCATTTAAAATAAGCTGAAGGCACAATTTTTAAAAAGTTCTGCTTTGCATTCAGAAGAGACAATGTGCTACTAGGCTATATTTAACAAAAATTTCTATATCTTTATGTCAACCCTTAGTGCTTGTACTTTGGAAAAACAGCAATCATTAGCATCCAATTTTTGAGAATTTAGAACTCAGACGAAGTTTAAAATTTTATGTACTAATCCTTACTTTCCCCCTTGCCCTCATGACATTTAAATGGAGAAAGGCAGCTGAAAACATCCTTGGTTTTTTTTTCAGCTAAATATCAGAGCAGTTTATTTTACTCTAATTAGAAGCGATGATTAGACTCGATCTCAAAGGCCTTTCTAAGAGTAAAGGATTCTATGGTTCCATGAAAAAAATCCAACTTTTGTCAGGGACTTCTTATTTTACTATTACCTTGGAAATGACTGAGGTTTTTTCTCTGGAAATGGCAGCAAAAGAGAACATAAATTTATATCACTTTAACTTATTTTCAATACATAAAATAAAGAGGTTGAAAGAGTAGCTTAATTTACTCTTATCCCCTGAACCTATATAAGCTTGGAAGTCAAGAAAGGCACAGAAAAAAATGTTGTTTGTAAAGATATTTCACTGTTCCATGTGTGCTCAGAGATAGACATTCAATGGTATTCATTTCTGTTATACATGTTTTATTTATTTTACTTTTTAATGTAGAACCATAAACAAATTTAGCAGTAACTATTTAGGGATGTTGTATGTCTCCAAAATAGGATGTATTTGAAATCTGGAACTGGCATATGTTGTGTTGAGAATAGTAAATTTCTTGTAAAAATCCACCTATCAGGGCATTTGCTCCTCTTGAGGTGCATATATAGTTTTCATGAATGTTAATGAGGTTTATAGAACTGCAAAGGGAAATGTGCGCCAGAGTTTATGTTGTATATATGATATTAACATCCCATAGGGCTTTTGTATTCTCCTTCATACACTGTGGAATCCAGAGATGCACAAAAGACCAGCTTAAGTCTGACATTTTGTTTGTTGTATTTGGCAAAATTGCCTTTGAGTGTAATTAGCTCCTGACAAACTCATTCCTGTCCCATTTTGGCAGCAGTCTGGATATTTATTGATACATGTACATGTGATCAAATTTAGTTGCCTAAATATGAATTGACAAGTGAAAGAAAGCTTTGGCTTTCCCTGTGGTTTGTGTTGGGTTAAATGGGGATTAGTAATTGTTTTAACTGTTGAAATTTCACTTTTTTTATTCCCATTACTTTAGCCTTGTTCTACTTGAATACTAAAATTATCTTCAGAATATTAATCCAGTGCCTTGAATCCTTTATTCAGTAGCCACAACTCAAACAGTTCTGCTTGAATTTAAGATCTATTCCAAAATGTGAAGGAAGCATTTTACCTGTGGATAATGAGATCTGACAGTACCTGAGCTGCAGAAGGAGATGAAATCACTATCTATAGAAAATAATATTTTTCCTACATATTCAGGTTAAATGTGTGCACATCCTGGTAGCTGAAACATCTGTTTCTAGCTTGCTGTTCCTCATGGCTGCTTCTCAATTGGATTTCCTCAAGCAGGTCCAAAGCTTGTCACCTTAGCCAGGGTCTGTTAACTATCACCACTGGCCCCACATTAAGTAGGAGGTTCAGGGCTAAGCTAATAACTCTCCTGCCTTTCTGACTGATCACAGTGATTCTCCCTGTGGCTACTTATCATGCTGTGCTCCTGTGGGAGGATTATCTTCTTTGTCTCTTCTTCAGCTGGGAATTATTTTTGTTTTCTTCGTTCCTAAGTTTTCAGGTGCTAATTCTGAAAGCCTTGTCCCTGTCTGAAGCAGCTGTTTGATTTCCATCCATTATTTCTCCCTTACCAATTTCATGCTCTCTCACATATCTAAATTTTGCTGCTTTTCTTTTCTCTGGCTGTAAATGTAACTGCTAATTTTCAAGGAGGAAATTGTAACTAGACACGAGGCAGAATGGATGCAATAGAAACAGGAACCTAATGCTAGTTTGTGTGAACCTTGAATCAATTTATGTGTTGTCACAGGTGAAACGATTTTCATTATTTTTGCTTTAGTGTACAATGCTGCTCAACATTTTAACGTGTCCTATGTAGCTTACTAGGCTGTACCTACCATGAGCTTTCTAAGAGAGCTCAGGAGAGCTGAGTGAGAGAAGAATCCGCGAATCTGCTGATTTATGGTTGTTGGCCGCCTCAGAGGCTCAAGTAAAGCATTACTGAAGTCTATGAAATTGTTTTGGTTGGCTTAATTGGGCATTGAGTGAGGCCCAGAATGAATATTAGGGTATTCGGTGCAGGCTTTTTGCTTGTTGAGAATTTTAGAAATAATGGTGGTAGTGCACGCAAATCCATGTGTCTTCCCTGGAAATCCTTCTGTGGAATTATAGAGATTGTTGTCCTATGATTGGAAAAAACAAACAAGCCAAAAAGAAGGAACTTTAAGCAGATGTGTAAAGTGTATCAGGCTTGATACAATGTGTCAACACTTTGAGAACATATACAGTTAAAACTAAGTTTGTTTAATTCTCACATTGGGGTCTGATGTGCTGTTTAGGCTTTCAAATTCTCCCTGTCTTGGGTATGATGCTTTATGTCACCTGTGGTAACTGTTCACTTGATAAATGGAAAAGACACTGGTGTAAAGTGTTTGACAGAGTTTGTGTTTCAGGGAAAACTCAAATTAGGAGGGGAAAAAATTTGGCAAAGAGAAAAAATATTGTTATCTCTCCTGTATTTAGCTCTGGAAAAAAGCTTCCTGGGTCATGAATAATACTGTAGAGAATTGAAATGTTGTTTTACTCAGTGAAACTAGTCTGTCATCCAGTTCAGCTTTGGTTTTTGTCTGCATGTGAAGAGATCAGCACAAGGACAACCCTGTGTTTTGTGAATGGTAGCTTTTCAAATTGGAAACATGGGTAAACACTGCATAACTCTCACCCACTCGTGTTTCTCACCTTTTATTTTACTGTACTACGGTTAGCTTGGGATTAGTCGGATCAGTCACAAAACTCGGTATAAGCAGGGACATGAAAATATAGCCCCTCAGTGAACAGCTAGTTTTTCATCCTAACAGGATCTGCTTGCTTTCACTTTATCATGCCAATAATTGTGAAGGCTGAACTGAGTTATTAGGTGCTCTTGAAAAATTTTAATGATTTCAAATAAGATCTCTCCAAATCTACTAAGCAGCAACTGTACTTTCAGTCCGTGATGTACTACTGCAAGCTCTTAGATCTCTTTTAAAGGTCATGAAATGAAGGAAAATTGGTGATGGCAGCAGATGAGAAATGGAATCTGAACTGAGATGCAGCCTAAATAGGAGTGATCCCCAAATTGTTCATGAGATAAATCATACAAGGTTACATAGCGTATGTCAGAAATAGTTGGAAGCGAACACAAGAGAACAGCAATGACAAAAGAGCATTGGAGACTGAAATGTGAATAAAATAATGGCAAAAATTAATAAGGAGAGATGACCAGGACAAGGTTACAGGAAGAGGTAGGGATGTCTGGGAAACATGACAAAATAGATAAAAAGTCAGAAAGCAATTGAGCACCCAAACCTCTGTGTGATTGTGCACTCCAGACAGACATGGCAGACAGCAGGACAAGAGAATAAGGATTGCCTTCATAAGAGTTCTCTTGCCAGTTAATAAACTCTTTTTAAATTTCTTCCTTTAATTTCTTGCTCACCTATGGGTAGCCCTTTCATTGTTTCTTACTGTTCTTTAGTCATAGTGTCTTTTTGAATCTCATCCTTTCTGGCCCATCCTCCTCTTTCTATTCTTAATTTATTGTTCTATTTTTCCTAAAATAACTGAAACTCTCTTCTTTAAACACCATATTTGGGTCACGAGTGGTATGGAAATGCTGCACTGAAAGGGCTGCTAGAAGAAAATTCTTGTCAGAATTTTTTTCAATTTTTAGTATTTAAATATTTAGAATGTTATGTAAGTGTAAAACACTACTAGCCAAGCTCTGACTATAACTTACTCTAAGTCTCATTCCTAGCTGATTAAATTAGGACAGTGATCTATGTGGTCAGTTCAGTTGAGCAGTGGCAGACAGGAGATTTATTATTTCAATCACTAAAACTTGCTGGGGAGTTTAGTGAAACTCCCACCCAACATAATGACTATGTTTTTGTTTAAGTTGAGTGTGGAGTATTCCCTTCAGAAAGTCTGAACTAGGCTACTTGAACAAAACTATGACACTGAGGAGCCCGTATTTCTTGCATTTTTTATCTGCAACATCAAAATAAATTTAATAGGAATAGATAGGGCATTACAAATACTAATGAAAAGTAAAGAAAAATAATATTTGTCTTTCTGTGGTAGTAGTCTGTGTAGTCACTTAAGCACACAGAATGCTAAAAAATATTGCTCAGAATAAAACAAAATACTGCTTTTTAAAACGTATTTAAATTAATTCTGCAAATATCAAAAATATGACTCTGACCATGTGGGGGACAGCAAAGAAGGGAATAAAGAGAGGGAAAAGATGACAGAAAAGTTATTAATAGGTCTGTAATGATCAGAAGTTTATTCTAGGGTTGAGGTAAAACTTAATGGTTCATAAATAGCAAATTCATTATGTTTTTAATACTCAGGTTATATTAACACTATATAACATCTTTATGGTACCATTAGTACCACTTAATCCTAAACTAAGTTTGGAAATAAACATTTCCAAATCTTTTTTTCATGGAACAATTGGCCAAATAAATTATTTTTACAATAAATATTACCTGATTAGTGCATGGCTCCTTCAATCATAAACAGACTTATAAATGTTTTATGCCAACTCTTGCACAGAGTTCTTAAATGTTAACAAATTAATTTATTTTAAAGGCCGTATCAAGGTGAAAACACCAGGGCCTTAGTCAGGACAATACATCACAGAGCCATTTCTCATTCAGTTACAGTAATGGCAAAGGATATGTTAAGACATAAAATGTGATATGGTTTGTTAAATATTCATTTATAATTTGCATTCATTATTAAATCATGTGTTAGAACTAATCTTTAATCTCAAAAATACATAATGTGTCATGAAGTCTATTTGAAAACATAACGATAAATATTTTATGCTTTTTATGTTGCTTTTTAAAGGTTGACTAGCATACACCAAAATGCTTGTCATTAATGTAATTTAATAATTCCGAGGAGATTTGGTCTACACTGATGTTGATTTCAATAATTTATTTCAACCTTTAGGTCAATATAAAATAAATACCTGTTTGGGAGATGGGCTGTTCTATGATTAATGACAATTTAGCTCCCCCAGCCCGCCATAGCGTCACTGTAGTTCATTGTCTGAAACCTTGCGGTGCAATGCGGTAGCTCCAAGAGGTTGATTTTCCTGAGGTCCCCAGCAGTTTGCTTGGTGATTACAGTGCAGCTGCTTCACTGCTTGTGTCTGCTGGAGATCTCCTCTATACGACACAATAGCTTAAACATTTGTGCTGCTGGGAGGTTGGCTGCCTACAGTGTCATATTTGCTGAATATCCACGGAACTGCTATTCCATTTCCAGTTCCCACCCTGAGAAGAAAGGCCTGTACGAGAGTGGCGAGGGCGACGGAGAAGTGATTTGTATTATAGGAGACTAGGAGCTACTCAACGAACCATGTAAAAACAGTTCATTAAAATGTTGATGTGCTTGGCTGGTTAATGCAAAGAGAGCTTTGTTGCTGTCTTACAAAACCTCAGTAACTTCAGGTTGGAGTCAGATCAATGGACCCATAGTAATTCAGACAAATACCCAATTTAGGTTAAGAACCACCCAAAAATTGGCAAGAAACAATAATCTTAGTCTTTTTTACAAACTAAAACCCACTTGATTATTTATGTTGTATAACTACAGAACATTCATCCTTAGTAAAAGATTTTTGGACAGAGCTACCGTGTGTCGAGATTTCCCTGGATCTTTTTGACCCTGACATGTCTGTTAGGTGGGATCTGAGGTGTTTGGATGTTTGCTGATTCTGCAGCACTTGTGCCAAGGCTCTGGGAATACTCAGGATGCTCAAGGTAAATACTGTGTCCTGTGTGTGCCCTTTATGCCTCACCTTATATAAGACTCTGGAAGAATTCTGGTTATCCCATTTTTGGAGACTACTGAGAAAAAAGAAAAAGAAAAAAGAAGTTAAGCCTCTAAATTATACTTCCCACTTATCTGTTGACTTGATGTATGAGTAAGCACTTATTTGAAAATAACTACGTCAGTGAAATGGCCTGGTTTGTTAGTTTGTCCTGGGAAGTGTGGGATTGCCCTAATTAGATGCTATGGGATTAATATTAGCAAAAGCACATCCACAGTAAAATGAAGTTTCCTGGTTCCTGTCAGAGGCAGCGGCAGAGAAGACTACAGTTCTTCACACCAGCTCAGCAGGCAACGGGCAAAGGCAGAGTGCAAGGAGAATGTGACATCCTGGAGATTGTCCTCAAGCACAGAAGCTGGCTTGCATAGGAACCCGCGGAAGAGTAGGCGGAGCTGGCTCAGAAGCCGTGCTGGGCTGCCTAAGAACTTAGAATGAATTGGGTGGTGATTAATAAAGTAACGAAGCAAACTTTCCTCCCTGAAAAGCAATGCCCTCGCTGAACAGTAGGGAATCTTCTCTTCTTACTCACATTCTTCTGAAAACTGCTAAGACAGAAAAGGAATCTCTTTAAAAGATGCATAGTCAGAGCAAACCCCTGACTCCTAATCAGTCACATCCTCTCCCTATCCTTCTGGAGAATATGGACCATCAATTTCCCCATAAGATGAAGGGGAGGCAAAGCAATAGTTTAGCATCCTATGCATTATCTCTCTTTTTATGATTACAAATAGAGCACTTATGTTCACTGACCCATATCTCATACCAGACATCAGTAGCCAGGTCCAGATTTAGGTTATTGTTCCAGCATAGGATTAGGCCATGTGATCAGAATTAAATTTATCTAATATGATCACTTGATTGTGACATTTCTGCTGGGGCTGTATGTATGCACAGCTGAAACTTGAAGACATAAAGCAAGTGCTTTTAAGGCCCAAAAGAACAGTTGTCAGTGCTTTTACAATGAGCTTCAGAAAGGTTGAGGAGACACTCTCTATTGGGTTAATTAAGCTGTCTTTTTGCTTGCAAATTTAAAAGAAAAAAGTGAATTTGCTTCCCATCTGGCTTTCCCAAACTCTTTCAGTTGTGGCTCTAAGCTTAAATGACCCTCAGTCCTGCAGCATATCAACTTGATGTATATAATTGATTGCTAAACATTTTTTGCAGCTTGTTAAATGGTAAGGCTAAAAAAAAGTAATATGTGGATGTTGATTAAAGTGCTTTTGTAGAGAGGGGTCAGAGATATTAGCAAGTTAAAAAGAAAGTGTGAGCTCTGCTGTGGTATGGTACTTCTAACCTGTATGCTTTATTTCGCATAATTGGTCCCACATGTTTACTCTAAGGACATTTTTGTCGGGTTTCAAACTGCAAATATTAGAATGCATTTAGAGTAGGGTGTGCTTCAGTAAGGACACTACACAGAATGCTCAGCAATGTAGATTGCTGGTATTATAATGGCAATGATTATAAAAGGAATAATTACAGTAGCTTGTAATTGTGTGGTGAGGTAAGAGGAAAAAAATATCAAGGTGTAAAACCTCAGAATAACAGTAAATCTGAAATGGATGAAGACAGACATTCAAATTATAATTCTCAGCAATTTTGTTTTCGTTATAATTTGTGGGGATATTTTTAACAACTGACATAAAACACAATGTGTTTTTCAGAGGTTTATGATAGCTAGGCAAAACCCAGAATCTGTCACAAAATCTTTGTAGCTCCTTTTATTGAGAAAGATATGATGCTGTTACATGAACAGACTGAAAAACATTCTGATTATACATCCAGGAGGTTTTTGCAATGACCGGGTATCTGCAACAGAACAAATGGTTTATAAGTTTCTTAAAAGGCAAAGAATAAATCCCCAGTCTTTGTTTGGGAAACAATGCCTCAAAAAGTTTAAAAAGAACAACTTTTTAATACTGATATGATTTTCTCTATTTTTTCTTTAAATTATTAGAACTGTTAAAGAAAAGGTGGAACTTTTTAGAGTTGCCCAGCCAAGTTAATTATCAATGAAATCCACAGGATTAGAAGAAAAGTTTGGTCATTGCTATTTCTCTCTAGCTATGCCAGTTAATGCTACTCACAAAAACCCATTCACTACAAGTTAGGCACAGACACATCTGACAGTGAATACAAACTCTGAGCTTTGTGTATATATTGTTGAGTAACTAATACATAAAAGCAAGTTTTAGTTTGCACCAATCCAAGCAGGATTTGAAACAGTCATTTGGGGGTGCAAAGTTCAGTGTTTGTTGTACAGAACTTCCGAACTGTCCCCTTCCTCTCCATAGCTTGGTTTGCCTGTTTTTCCTAAAAAGCCTAAATGTAGAACCTTTATTTTATTGAATACTTTAAAAATAGATTGAAACATAATTTAGTTCTCTGGAATGTGGTAGTTCAACAGTTATTTTTCAAAAGGATGTTTTATATTTGTATCTATGCTATTGGAAATTGGACAGAATATTTGTCTGGATGGTAAAGTGTAGCAGGCATTTGATATTACTAAATCATAACATTATTTTAATTGGTAATAGCATCTGCCAATTACATGTACCACTTAAAAGAATGAGACTCAACTGAAGTGATTTATTTTAAAAATTGCTCAAGAAGATATATTTCACTTTTGAGATTTTAGATTAATTTATTTTTCATGTAATCTAAAACTATAAATGTTAGTAAGATAACCCTAATGTTATTTCAGTTCTCCCATTTACTCATAAATAGGAACAATGCTCTTAATATCGTAAGTTTTATTCTGATATGTTTAAAGATAAGACAAAAAGGTTTTAATTAAAAAAACCCCAGTCATTATTAGGGTATTACCTCTAAAAGGTTTTGAGACTGTCACAACTTTTTAGCTGCATAGGACAATATGAGTTAGCTAAAATGAACTTAGAATCAAAACCAGACAAAAGCTACACACAATAAATCTGATTGTAGAGGTAAAATGATTGGGAAAGTGACAAGAGGAAATGAGAAAGTAATATCTCTCTTAACCTGGTGTGTCTTATTTTTAAATTTTGCAGAAAATTATCAGCAAGAATTTTTTTTAAACTGCACAGTATCTTTCTTATACAAAATTAGCTATGTGCCTGACATTAACTTGAAAGCTTTGTAACTCAGACAAAATATTTCTGGAATAAGTTTCATTTAAGACAGCAGAACAACAGTGAAGTTAGAAACATGTTTGTGTCTTTTTTTCATGACTAGCCCATGTCTATTCTCTATGAAATTGATGTCAAAAAAGTATTATATATTTTCAGTGGGAAATAGAAGGCTGCCCTCTACTATCCTTGTCAGGACGTCGTATCCCTTTAATCATACTTTTCATTTCAGTACATTGAAATTTCCGTTACCAAGGACAACATCATAAATAAAAGTGTTTGTGAAATTTTTACCTGCAGCTTCCTAACTTTGTGCATTAAGCATGAGACTAGCAGAGAGGTGGTCAAATGTGAAAATTTATAATCATTTATTACGTACGGCTGAAGCGAGAAGGGAATAAAAGCGTGAAGGCATACATCTATAAACTGGAGCAGAAAAGCTTAAATGAAAAGTAAAGTGAATTTCTGTGTCTTGTCATAAAGTAATGAGAAGCTAGAGCTTTATTCATAGCAACCCAAGATGCATTTACTCTCAATCTAGCTTCAGCAGTAAATGCTTCCCTGATGTATTGCTTCGGACTTACAAAGAAATATTTGTGCTCTACATAATAGTATAGTTAGGAGAATTACTGCATGGCTGAGGAGATTCTATAAAGGTTTATAGCTGGTGCTGTTACTGTAATTTAATCACAATGTAGCTAATGTAGTACTTTAATATCACACGTTACTTTTTTATTTACCATTTATTAGTAGCTGACAGTCAATCATCACCACATCATAAACAAAACACGCAGGATTCTGTAGGAAGCCTGAAGTTCCAGAACAGATGCACTGTAGCTCTTACATGTGCTCCATAATGAACTAGCATCAAATTATTTTTTAATGGAGTAATCATGTAAGTCAGGTTCTTGTTTCCATTCAGTTCATCAAAGAAGATGTTTTAAGCCGTGAATACAAATAGTGTTGCATATTGCACATACAATAGGTAGCACAATTTGAGGTAGCACACCAGCACTTTACAAGGAATACAGGAGAATGTCTTCAAAAACATAAAGATTCGGGTAAAGGACACCATATTCAGGAATTTGCACATACTGATGAATGCATTTATACAGACTGAGAATTGTGTTCTCTCACTTTCAGCCACCTTTTTGTTAGGTTTGCTCTGATTTGTAAATTAAGCAAATTTCTCAGTAAAAACTGAGAAAGCAAATGTAGCAGAGTCCACCAAGTGCTCTTGAGGCACTGAAATCACAAAAAATATGTTGGCATAAGAAGGATTTTTTATCCTAGGAATGATAACTTTATTGTCCTTTTTAGATGCACCGTAGGATCAATTTATCTCAGATTTGATTTCATGATCAAGTTTTAGTACAGAACCACAGTATTTCTCTGAAGTTGCTTGTGTTAGCAAAATTAAATGCTGATTGGAACTCTGAAAGTACTGCCTCTTTGGACTGAAACCTATGCTTCTCTCAAGACCCTAAAGATCTTTTAATTGCAAACAAATTCTTTGTTTTCCAGTTCTCTCCAGCTGTGGGGGAATGACTAGTAACCAACATCAGACTGCCACGCTGATTAATATGTAGCAGTAATAAGCCCCTCAGAGATGTATGTTTGTGGGCTATTGGTGCATGTCCTGGGTATGCTGCAAAAGGAACAGCCTGAAGACCAAGTGCCTTCAATCACTTGAAAGGCTTGCCAATAAGTCTAGTAACGCACACCCTGGCATGGCTTATTGCTGTTAGAATATGTCTCTTTAATTCAAATTTCATGGACTTTACCCTTTGATGGTGAAAAATTCTTCCTAGAAGAAACATGTAAAATATTTGAAGGAGGTATTTGGGAAACCCCCCCGCTTTGCCATTACATAAATTAGAATATTAAATCTCCTCTTTCATTCAGCATTGCACTGCTTATGTCCACAGGTTCTCCAGACCAACTGTACATTTCCCAGTATTAAATCTGATGTAAAGGGATTGCTGTTGATTTGAGTTTTCCAAGTGACTTTAAAAAACCAAAGCAAAACAACCCTCCCCACTTGGCTACTAGGAGAAGCCTGTGAGCACACTTTTCTCTAGAATTACTGTACAAATATTTTAGGTCCTAGTAAACTCTTGAGTTTGTTTATGTATTTATTGACCCCTTGATATATTTTTAAAAGGAACCTGAATCACAATGCATTCCCTCACAGTTAGCTCAGGTAAATGGATGGTTGTGCCAAGCGCAGCCAAATGAAAATGCCTACTGAATCTTTAAACATAGAATTATTGGTAATATGTAAAAAAATATTGTGAAAGGAAGACACTAGTAAAAAACCATCCTCATTCTGTCTCTAGCTTCCTTTTTGTTTTCGAATGGCTGTCTGTGTACAGTCAGTTTCAGCACATTCTCAAGTGGTCACCAAATATCCAATTTAAATCACACTGCACAGAGATCCATTAATTTTTAGACATTATGTGCTATTCTAACTTGTAACTTCTAAGGGCATTTTCTGGCTAAATTGATAATAGATTGAATTGCAGACACTAACCTCTATTTTTGAAAGGAGGATTTAATACCAGATGCATTCTATTAATGCCATTGTGTCCATATCTATTCAAAACCTGTATTGATTCTTGAAAGCTGTAGAATGATTGTTTCTTTACGCACTTATTTTTTAACAATTGTTCTTCTGCCTACATTTGGGACAAGGTTTCTGGCATCTAGCCCTTCTGTTCTAATCTAATTTTATTGTACCTGCCTGAGCAGCCTGATGCAGTCTCTTAATTGATATTTTTCTCGTTTGACTCCTTCCTTTTCTCGTGTTGTCCTTACCTTTCCTCACAGACCAGCTGATCATGTTGCCCTCGTGTTGCTGTGTGTCTTACCTGGAGTGGCTGCTTTCCTTTCCTTGCTGATCACATGTGGAATGTTAAGAATGATGCCACTATGTGAGGAGTGGGAAGGCTGTCAGGAAAACGTTCCATGACAGTTAAGGATGGGCACTGGGATCTGAAAGAGGTGCTGCAATGCAAAGTGAGATGATTCTTTGGAATATAAAACTTAAATGTGTTCTTTCCATAAAATATATTGTTAGAGCACTCTGTCTCATTTACAAGCCGATGTGGAAGTAGATCCTATTTTTTTTCCTTACAATCTTAAATTTGCTTAACTGAATTATTTAGTGCTGGGCAGAAATTAAAACTCGGTTCAACAGAAATGATGCATGAACTTGCATCGAATTCTCAGACTGTTTTTCTCAGAAAGAACCTTGAAAGTGTGGGTTGTTTTTAGGTGTAAATAATTTGGTTTAATTTGCATTCATCCACCTTTTAAAAATATACTTCAGCGAGGTCTTTAAAAACTCCCAAATGAAGCCAAATGAAACTTAAACTTTCTGGGCTTTTTGTTGTTTTTTGGTGGTGGTGGTGGGGGTTTTTTTGTCCCCTTAAAACCTTCCCTCCCCCACTTAAAATGTTTTTATTTATTTTGACACGAGAATATAGAACATATGAATTTTAGGTTAATCCTGAAGTATCAATTAATTTCAGCACCTATTTTCAGACAGTGATTGAAAAATCAATATTTATACAGCTATACAGTTCAATGGTTTTGGTTTTTTTTGCTAAGGTGAAGTGCTGCAAATTCTTTTTGTTAATTATACCTGAGATAGTGGTTTGTATTTAGTTTTTTTCAATCTTTTTCTAAAGGTTAACTATTATCCTCAAGTGAGCAGTTTAAGAATTCATTGCATACTGTATGAAAATTATGAAAGTCCTTCAAAGCACGGGGCACAGTGGGTTTTACTGCCTCAACACATGGTTGAAAGCAGAATTTCAAAGGCATGTCTGGAACCAAACGTAGAATAGAAATCTAAATAGCTGAGATAGCTTGATCACGCATAAGGAATCAGAACCCATTGTGGCTTTCACAGCCATGTGGCTGGGCTGGCTCGTGAAAGAACTCAAATTGTAAACTGCACATATTTGCTATGCAACAAAATGAAACATAAGTATGACCCTTGGAAACTATCTTCACGTGAATATTTTTAGACTTCGCATAAATTTCTAAGTTTCTAATATTTGTAACTTTTTTTTGTATTATCATGAAAACTGGGCCCTGTCTTGCAAGCAAGGATTAAAAGACAGAAAAACAGGTAGGGATAAAAAACCCCAAACTTGCAAGTCTCTTTCTGGGTAGTTGCTCATTTGGCTAAGTTTCAGATCTGCACCAAGACATCAATAATTTAATACATCATTTTGAAAATACCAGTGTATTATTATGGGACCATCAACTATTTCCCAGATCTGCAACAGCAGTTAGATTCTAACTCATTGAGAAATTAATTTTGAAATCAGTACAACTGGGATGTCTGAAGACCTCTGCAAATCTGGACCTAAGTGATTATTCTCTCTCCCAAAAATTCAGAAATAGAAATGTGTTGTATCTGTTAAGAAAAGACATTCAAATAATTTCTGAGGACAGCATTTTTTATGAATGTGTTTTTAAGTTTTAAGGCAGTTATTGCATCAACAACAAGGCAGCAGTAATGTCTGAAAATCACCAGATACAGTGATCTCCCTCTACAATGAAAAAGTGAGGATTATTCAAGAGGAGGATTCACTGTCCTTGCACTGGAGGAGCTACAGGCAGCACTTAGGGCTGTCTTTATGCCTTTTTCTGATAATTCAAGAAGGAGTTTGTACCAATAACTGTCCTGTTGTGTGCCAAGAGCCTTCTCTGTATTTGGGCACAACTCTTGTTTGAAAGCCCAAAGGGGCTTCTGCTCATAGAAGATGGCAGCACCAGGAACCTGAACTAGTAGGAAAAGATGTATTCAGAATGAGGCTTCAAATACTGTTTCCTTTACAGTGCATCTAATCCACACAGAATTGATCTGGTGTGAAAAATGGGGGAGAGGATGTGCCAAAAGTGTTCAGTCACATAAGGAGATTAGTTCTATGGGAAATAGTGTCCATCATGAATTCATCTCCCTGAAGAGAATTTAGATAGAAGGGTTTTATGAGGGTTTTTTTAGGCTTATAATGAAGTCTAGGATGAATAAAATTCCATCTAGAATGTGTGGAAGTGTATGTGTATTTTGACATCATCAAGGAATATTTTAGCTATACAGATTCTGTCTAGAATTATAGCTTAAAAAAAAAAAGTCTTACACAATTCAATCATGAATCTCAAATCATTATTATTGTACAGTTTTTGTTACAGTAAAGTGAGAATGTATAGGATGGAGTCTGAGTAACTGTTCTAAGTGCTTCACATGTGTGGAAAAATTCTGTTCATTTGAATGGGCAACACAGGAGTGTTTTTTAGATATTCTCTATAGGTTTATAGCATCTGCCTATTATCTCTAAGGAACCCAAGAAAAGAAATTTAGGAAAGCAGATATTACATTCAGTATAGTTCACTTAAGTTTTTCTGATGTCTACAGCTTCAGAAAAGCCTTAGCCTTTAAATTAGTACAAAGCAAAAAAGAGAGCAATACACAGGAGCTTGCAATATGTGTAACAGCCTTGGGATCTTTGGCAACTTCCCTGTTCGTGTATATAAACTGGAGAAATTCTTGCAAATACAAACCTGTAAATTGCAATAATACTGGGATTACACTTTGTGTCCTAGCTTTCCTATAGAGATTTTACAGTGATTCTTACAGTATAAACTGCACCACTGTAATTCTAAACATTTCCCTCCCTAAGAGATATTTTTTCTCACCTCTAACCATACTGTAATGGCTCTGAGTCATCTAGCCTAAATTCTTTAGCCACCTTGTAAGATGTTATTAAATGTAAGAAATACAGAATTTAGCTCAATGTGGTATGAGTCAATATTTTTTTGCACCACACACACAACACATTGCAAATAGGTTTTGTGCTTATTTGTTTGTGTTTATTTATTTAGAGTGGAGCAGACCAAGAGCACGGATTAATTCTTTGGGTGAAATGTTATCCATTTCCCTGTATGTTTCCTAGTTCAGTAAGGTACTTGGAGAAAGTTTCATAAAATGAGAAATTTGGGTTTAGTGACAAGAGAAAGTAATCTCTAAGTTGATTACAAATACAAGGAATAGATGCAGTTAGAAAAAGTTATAAGCCTGTAAAAGTAGGTAAATGAAACTTGCAGTTCTTTCCCTGCAGCCAGTATTCTAAGTACAAAAATGTATAGAAAGACACGTTTTGTACAGCGGAGGAATCATGCGAAAACACAGCAAGACCAAGGTCTGAGAACACTGGTTGTTTTCACACCACTTTGTGTGTATGTGTGTGAAAAACAGACTACCGAAAAAAATGAACTGAAGCATGAGTCTCCTCTCTCTCTCTGTGACTGGTGCTGTTTAGATTTTTAATGTATATGGTGATGTTGTGATTATGGTAAATAATTTTCTCAGAAAAAACCCCAACTGGCTTCATGTCTTGGCTTTTTCATGCTCTGAAAGAATATCTTGATTTGTAAAGTATAACTCTGAAAAGAAGAAACAGAAGCAGGAAACCTTTCCATGATATAATAAATTTCCATTTAAATTCCTGAATCCTGTAGCCCTGACTGCAAAGCTTATAGACTTATTACAAAGGTCAAGAGTTCCTCTTTAAGGACAGGTGGAAAATGGATCCTGGTCATCTCAAAAAGTAGATTAACACAGGTTTGTCTAGGTACTCCAACAGGATCTTGGTAAGAGGGTTGAAAAAATCTGTTCGGTGGCATATTTACGTCAGAAATTTTTGTTATATCTGGCATTTGAAAAATTATTCCGACACTTGAATATCCTATCTTTGCTTATGCAGAGAGGTGGACAGCTGACGTCTCTAAGACCTTTCCAACTTTTTTGTTTTAAACATGGATATTTCCTATCATCCTAAACATACCATTGTGCAGAGAGGTTATTGCTGGCTTTATCTAAAATGAACTTTAGGGCAGGCTTACACTTGGCAACATGGAATGCTAATTTGCTAAGGCTGTGGAGAATGAGCTGTTCTTTTGATATCCTCAATCCCAGTTATTCCACTGGCACTTATTATATATAATTTAATCTAAAATTTTCTATGTGGCTCCTTAAAAATTTAAAAACTGTTTGTGAACTTCAGTCCTTGCAGAGATTCTCAGTATGAAATCCAGAGTTACACTCTACCTGTCCATTTCCACTTCACCTCACACTAATAGAAATACCTTTTTAATACGGCTCAGAACTAAGGATGAACCATCTGGCTCTCAATGCAACCGAGGCAAAGAGCAATTAATCTCCAAGGCCAAAGCAAAGGCTCTGTTCCAGGGTAAGTTACTGATTTGCTCCAGGACCTTTGCTACAACAGTTTATTACTACTAAATTTCTGAGCATCTGTTAATTAGTATTTAAAAATTTCTGGTTTTAAAAAAATTTTTTAAAAGTTCTAGTTTTTATAGGAGAAAATCCAAATCAGTCACATTGTTTCCTCCTGTTTGCAAAGCCTGCAAGTACTGATTGAGTGATAACGAGAGTTGAAATAGTTGCTTGTGGGACAGTGACTTTGAAATTTCACAACAGTACTGTTTCAAATGCCAGACTTCTTATAAGTTGAAGCAAGTATCTCAAACTTCTTCAACTATTGTAGAAAAATTCCGTAAGTTTGGAATTTGATATTCTTTGCATTAAACTGATGTTGTATGACAAAAGTTTTCTGAGGCTTACGGTTTCTAGCACTGGTCTAGATTTAAAACAAACAGTAAATCCCTAAACTCTCCTTGTTAAGACAATTTTTCTTTTTTTAGGGTTACAGAAAGACTGATTGTGTAAGTAACGCAAATTCTATTTGCAGGCTGCAGTTTCCATTGCTGCAATAGTGTTATTTTTTAATTTATGAAAAAAAAAAAGCAGTATTAGTCCACTATAGCTGCATATGCTATACTACCGTTTCGTCTTCCATAAAGCATCAGAAAATTTCTTGCAATCCAAACTTTTTCAGTGCTGGAAATTTTTAATGCTTTAAAATATTGAATTTTTTTATTAGGTATTAATTTATTTAGAATATATTTCATTGATTTTTGTTCTTCTACAGTTCTTCTATCTAGTGTTTATATGCATATTTTGCTAATATGGTTTTATTTAATTGATCTTTTGAGGTATTACAATAAGGATTTTAGTAGCTGTGAATTCTTAAAAATCTTTTTCAGTTGTCAAATGAATGAGAGACCAAATGCTTCAACAGGAGAAGGATGAAGTAATTCTGCATTCTTGAGAATG
This sequence comes from Callaeas wilsoni, assembly GCA_013398955.1. Classification (NCBI taxonomy): domain Eukaryota; kingdom Metazoa; phylum Chordata; class Aves; order Passeriformes; family Callaeidae; genus Callaeas; species Callaeas wilsoni. The sequence continues at coordinate 4,946 of VWPU01022962.1, read as the reverse complement.
TGTATATTGAAAAAAGGCTGAAATTGAAAATATTGAAAGTATCAATGTAACAGTCTCAACACACCAACAAATGGTTGCAATTTATTGTCTAATCTTGAATTAAATACAACGTCCATAAAAAGGAAATGTCAAATAGTAACAGAACAAGAGACAAACGTTAAAATCATGGAAAGAAACTTCTGATAAAAACAACTGCCATGCAAATTTCTGTTGCCCTAAAGCAGAATGAACTTGTGAGAAGAGTGTCACCTTTCAGTGGTACCACCCAAACTGGAACAGATCCCGACAAACTTGCTAGAGATTAGAACTGTCCATAGACTGATTTATTCAAGATAGCAAGGACAATTCAGGCAGGACCTGCCAAATTTCAAAGCTGAGCAATTCGTTCATGCCCTGCCCAGAGTGACAGAGCTGTAATTAAGAACCCAGCAGTGCTTTCCTCAGATTCCTAAGGGCAGGATTCCAGATCAGCCAAAGGTTTTTAACTTCTCCTTAGTCTACCAAGAGCACATCCTACTTAGGCATAAGACCTGTAAAAACACAAGTGTGCTTGCACGTTCTCTATTCTCCAACATGGCCAGATTTTCTCTCTAGAAACCTTTACCTTTTCAAGGCACAGATGGTTTTATTCTAGATGTAAATGAATATGTTACTGAGCACAATGAGCTACAGTTCCGCTGGGGGTTCATCGGAACAAAAAAATACAAATGTGCTTTCTATGCTTCTTCCTGAAGGAATTTTATTTTACTTTATTGATCCCAACAGGTATAATAAACAGTTCTGGATAAAATTACTGGTAACGACACTGTTTAATTCCCAGAAGTCAAAGAACATCTGACCAGCCTGAGCAACTGAGGCAGCTGCTCACAGAACCTCACTGCTGCTGACACCACGGCCCAGTGAAAAAACAGAGAAGCTCTTTTTGCAATTAATGAGCTAAAGAAACTGAACTATCAATTATGTAAGACCATATTAGTGTTAACACTTCAAACCACCCAAGGACCTGCACCTCTTTATTTTCAGCACAGATGGACCACACACTATCCTGCACAGGTAATTGCTGATGACAGTGTTGTGTGGAAAATGACCCCTCATTACCAGATGTGGGTGCCAGGACCTCGTAACTCATTGCAGGCAATAAGTAAAATCCTTGTAGGGCTGATTCTATTAGAATAATTTGATGTTAGAGGACATCCCCACTCCAAAGTAAAAGACAAACAGCTCCCAGAAGTCTACAAGAATTAAGATAACAATGTCCCCAGCAGTACATATTTCTAACAGTGATATATTTAAAGGAGCTGTTATCAAGCTCAAGAAAAGCAAAAACTTGGCATGCCAATTTAAGATCTGGAATCTTTAATAATTTCTTTCAAATTTTCTGTAAGATTAGTGAATATCCAAACCTAAGTAGTCACCAAGTTTGTTTTTCTGGGATGGTATGAGATTCACAGATTTCAGAAGAGACTCAGAAGCAATTAAAAACATTATTTTTGCATACCTAGGTTAAAAAGAGCATTCTAGTCTTGGAAGTCTTGAATGTATATTTTTAATTTTTTTTTTATTGTTTATATCAGAGCAACCAGTATTGTCTGGAACTGAGATTTGGCAAGAATTTTAACTCATGAAAGTACCTGAATAACAAGCAGCATGTAGTTTTATGCTCTCTTCTGGGATCAGCCTGAGAAAGAATTATTTTTCTTTCATCTTAACAGCTGATTATTCGTTGCCTCTCTCTCTATGGCAGCTATCCACAGCAGCCTCTTCCCTGGGATGGAAATCCCTAAAATCCTGGGAACTTGAAATGAAGACAGGAGGAAATAAAGGCATAGACTTTGTACCTCCTCCTTTTTTAATGCCGATTTCAGGTGATTCTGTGTCAGGAGGACTCAGAATAGTCCACTAACTCTATATTTAGAGAGGTAACTGGGACTTTATTCCACAAATAGCTTGCCTGTGAGTAAATCACTTAAGTGAGTTGCCAAGCTTCAGGATTCCGGCAGTTCTGTTTACAAACAAGAATCGTGATATAATTGTGATATATATTGTGTGAAGGCACACTCAAAAACACAGCTGGCTCTTTTTTCAATCTATTCTTACTTATTGTTGAGCTCATGGACGAAATCTGAAAATAGCTGAAAGGAAGTGTTGGATTTTAGCTTTTTTGAAAAACTAAACAAAAGAAATTAAGCAGAAGTTCTCTCTCCCAAGGGTTTTATGCTGGCATTGGGTAATCCACGGAACTATTACATATGAATGGTACCTCTTACTCCTCCCTGCTTAATAAGAGTGATTTTGCTGATGAGCAAATCTAGAATTAATCCAAATGTCTTCAAGTAATTTGCACGTTGGATTAAAAAGTTGCAATTTGTTTGCTATTCAAATGAAGTTTCTTATCAGAAAATATTTTCAGTTTGAAAATCAAGAGTTTTTTTTCCTGATATATTCAAGTGGCCAGTTTTAAGTATTAATATTACAAGGTAGGGTAATTTTACAAATAAATTTAAATATAGGTTATAAAGCCACAGTGAATCTGAGTTACAGAAGCATTTTCATAGCAAACTATATATTTTTTGCATTTATTTCCATCTGTTATTCTATTCTTCCCAGTAATTTGGGTGTGCTTTTTCAGGATTCTGCCTGCAGATTGCAAGAATCAGTAACAAGTTGCACTATTAACTCAGATCTTGGACACACGTCCTTCAAAAAGGTGCATATGTTCAGAGAAACTCATTGAAGTGAGAATTTTGTTTGTTTTTAGCTTGTTCAGTCTAATAAGGGACCAATGAGAAGCAAGCCCTTAAGAGAACTTCGGTGATTCATGTATACTATCTGCTTGGGTTATTTTTTTTTCTATCCTCATACATTTCTTACTTTCTTCCCATTTAAATTTCTAAAATAATTAAGCGTATACATTTGTCACTACATATGTGGGAGTATATTTTTAATGTAAAATTTGGTACTGTATGTTTTCTTACTTTTAGTTTTAAGGAAAGAAATATTAGAAGCAGAGATTGTTCACTCCTCAGTTTGCCTTAGCATCTTTGTATTTTCACTTTTTGAAATAAATTTATTTTGTTGGTCAAAAGACCATTCAAATATAAAACTAAATTTTCTAATTAATGTTATAGATCCTTTGGTGCTAAGTTTTTCATTTTCAAACAGTTGAATATCAAAATATAGTTGATGCACTCTCATGTTATCAAATAAATGCTCAAGGTGCAGCTTATAATGCTGAAAAATAGAAAAATAAATTGACCTTGATGAAGTGTGTCTTCTTTTGTCTGTTCCCAGGAAAGTTTATTTCAGGTATTTCTACTGCTGAAATGATTAGAGTTAACAGCTTTTTCCCTCCATTTTATTTTACAGGGTCTCTTCATCTTCCTGATATATGGGGTGTACAACACAGAGGTAAGTCTGCTTGGAGTATCTCAAGGCTGACAGAGTGAATGAGAGAAATGACAGGTTTCTTATCTTGATAACTGAGGGACAAAGTTGGCTTTCCATACGAGTGTCCTACTGCCCTTCATGCTTGGACTGCCTTATATGCATCCCAGCTTACCATTAAACACAGACACCCTGAATAAAGGGACAGACTCATTTCTCATAGGCATTGACTAATATTTTACTGCTGCTTTAAGTTTTTTGAATTCCTGGTCTGTCTTTTAACACTTAGCTAAACCTGACAGTCCTAAACTGTCGTAATCTAACGTACATTTTGAAATTAACTGTTACTTAACATGCTATGTAAAGGAAACTGTATTTAAATTATAAAAGGAACTAGTTTTACTTACTCAACAAAATTTTGAAGTACAGAAATGGCATCAAATTCCACTTTTTTGCATCAATCAGGTATGTTTAAGATTTTAAGATCTGACCCAAGCCTTTGCACCAGTCAGGGTTATGAAAAGTACTTGCTGTTATAGGCTCATCTCTCATAAAGGAAAATATCTTTGAGAGATAAAGCCTAAAAATCATAAGGAATCTATCCACCATTACTTCCATTACGTCAATGATAAAAATTAGTGTTAATATGTTTAATTCCAAGTTTTTAAGCTAAGGTATCTCTGATTTGTGCATTTTAAAACCTTACAGAAATATAAAAAGCTTTCAAAGCAAATACTCAGAAATTAAGCAGAATTCTATTTCTATTTTCTTACCCTCCAAGGAGGGCATGGACTATTAGAAAAATAGCGGAAAAGGTCTCCTGATCAACCAAAATAAGGTGCTATTTCAAAATAACAATTCTATCTCATTTCTAGCATAAGGATGAATTATTTCCGTACATGCGGCTCAACCAATGAGAATCATTAGTATGGGTTTTGCTGTAACAGTGGGCCAAAGAAGCCCGGCCGCGGCCCCGGGAGCTGAGCCGCCGGTGAGGTGTCCCAGCCCGCCGGGGGCCAGGGCTGCACTCAACGCTCCCAGTGCTCCCAGCTCGCAGCTGGGAAAGGCTGGGACCCGCGGACCTGCTCCGCAGCGTGTACGCGGCAGGGAGCGTGGGAGCGGCGTGCGGCAAAGGTGCCCGATGGCCACAGCCCGCTGGAATACTGGTAGTGTTTCAGCGGCTGGAGCGCCTTCGTTATCTCCGCGGCGCTACGTGCATCTCATGTCACTGGTTTGGGATCAAACTGCAACACCCTCGAGCCTTTGTTAAAAACGCTCAATTTCAGCCTCTCTGCATCCGCCGCTTCTTCACAAGGGTCCCGAGCGCTGCTGAGCCCGCAGCCGCTGCCCGCGTTCGGAGCTTTGCGCAGCCTGGCACCGGCTCGGCCGCGCGTTCCGGGCAGCACCTGCGTTCTGATCCCGGGCTGCGCCCGTCCCGCCGCGGCCGGGCGGCGGTGCCCGGTCCCGTTATCCGGGCCGTGCCGGCGGCAGAGGCCGTGCCGGCGGGGGAGGCCGTGCCCGGCTCTGCCCGCAGGGACCCCGCGGCTCCCGCAGCCCGTCCC
>VWPU01022951.1:0-46966 GCA_013398955.1 Callaeas wilsoni | reverse complement strand
TATATATATATATATATATCCATTTTCTAGGATCTGCTTTGGTTTTTTTTTAAAGCAACTTTAATATTTTATCAATTTCCAAGCTGTTATCAATGTAAAATGCAGGGTGGTGCATTGTTTTAATCATGAAAGGTTAAAACATATTCTGAGGTCATTTAATCAATCCTTTGGTTGAAGAGTGAGTGCAAGACATGTAAGAAGCTCATGAAGGACAGAGAACTTTTTATTTGAAAAAGGGAGGAAAAAAGGTGATACAAACTGCTGGAGAAGTCAATTTATCAGCTGCCACTAGTTGACCTTATCAATTATAAGAAATTAGAAGCATAACTTTCTGAATTTTTTATATTAGAAGAATTACTTTATAATGAAGTTCATAAGGTAGTGATGAACTCCCTGCCCTTATCTGGCTGCTTTGATGCAGGGCTCATGATTCTGTGGGGTTAGATAGGTACTCCCTCTAGTTTCATCACTTCTCTTTCTTCCTCTTCACAAGAAAATGGTGAGACACCCCATCCCTGAGCACCCACATGCATTCTAGAGACACCCCATCCCAGGAAGTGTTCAAGGCCAGGTTGGATAGGGCTTGGAGCAACCTGGGCCTGGCGAAAGTTGTCCCTGCCTGTGGCCGAGGGGGTTGGACCATTTGAGCTTACAGATCCCTTCCAACCCAAACCTTTCCGCGATTTCATGATAATTCACCTTCCATGGTAAATGAGGAAAACCATGTCTCAGAACTTACTTGTTTTGTCTTTCTACTGATTGCCTGTTTTTCTTCATGGGATGATACATTTAAATATCTTTTCATTTCACTGTGGGGCATTAGTGGGGTCGAGTAGGGCAGTAACAACTCCCTGGGCTGTGCAGCACTTGCTGAGCCTCCTGGACAGCCCTGAAATAGTCAGTTTTAAAGCTGGGATAGATTTGGGGAGAGAGGAATTATGTTGAATCAGTTTTATAGATGTTTTTGTTCCGCTCTGACTGCTTTCTGATTCATGGCGACTTGGAGAACTGGCTTAACAAGGAAAAGCCATCTGAACTAAGTCAAAAGATGCGAAAATGTTTCCTTTGCTTTTTCCCATTGTGAATTATTTCCATTCCATCTGCCCACCCCATCCACATCCCAGCAAACTGGAGCAGCAGCTCAGCATCTGTCAGTGCTTACTCACACTGTTAGCACAGGGCAGTGGCCTGTGAGCAGCTCCTTAGAGCTCCCAAAGGCAGTGCAGCATGGAGGGGGATTGGGACACATCCCAAATACATCTCACAGCTTCCAACTGCAACACAGCATTCCTGACTGCCAGATATGAAGCTAGAGGCTATTAAGGAATCAAAGACTCATCATTTCTTTATGCTCTAGGGCTTGGGTTTTTACAGCACTTCCAAATACACTCTTATGAAATACACAAAGAAAGTGCTTGTGCATAAGAATGCATCCATAGATATAAAATGTAACAGTGAAATCCTAATGTACTAACTATATCCGCAGGGAAATACTAGGAGAAACCGTGCACTGCAATAAACACATAGAAAGTCATTAATTTGTTAGAGAATTCAGTCTACTTTTTGTATCAACAAAAGGTTCAGTATAAAACATTTAATGCGACTATCACTTTTTCCTTCCCACACCTAACACTTTTAATTCTTAATAATGTTGTAGTTATATATGAACTTACTGCATGTGCAGGTTCTAATACAGAGTTGAGAATTCCCTTCTATGCCTGACATGGTGATATGTTGCTAACCTAAAACATCTTTGATAACTTTCTTTAAGCACTTGAAGTCAGAAAATAGATTTTAAAAGTCATAAACTGTGCTTTTACTAATATAACCCCCTTTTCAAGAAAAACACATTTGGAAAGGAAGTTAATAATACAATAGTGTTGCACCTGTTTGGTTCTGCAAGGGTCTTTGCTTATATTAATACATTTGTATGCATTGGAAAAAAACAGATAGTCCTTAAAAAGACAATTACAGAGCACAAACCAAGCATTCAGATTATTTTTCTGTGATATTTTAAAGGAAGTAACATACTTAAATAGAGAAGATTATATAGTCCTGTTTTTCCACAGCTCCTTATAAATCATTCCATTAAAGTAGCCATCCTGCTTTTATTGATCTAAACTCAATTTTAGTTTCTTTTAATTTACAAAAACTGTTATTAAGTCCCCTCCAGTGCAAGCGTTTCCGCTACCTCATGCAAATACCATTTGAACAGAGTTGGTGTCTTTTCTCATGCATATTTGCTTTCCGTCAGGAAAGATCTAACTGACCAAAAGCCAGGCAAATGCTTGAAATGGGGATTTTTGAGTAGATATTTGTAATACTATATTGGATAACTTAACCAGCTTATCCCATAGCCTAGATGCCTGACACCAAGGTGGCAATAATATCTGAGATGCTTTTGATTATAGATAATGGATTTCATATAATCTATAGATTTACTCTGATTCTTTATAATTGTTCATACATTTGCCCATTGGAGCAGCACAGCCAGCAGAACCAGGTTATGATTGTGGATATGTCTGCGCCTTCTCAGGTGAAGATCTGTGCTTTGGGAAGGCTTGCATCCTGCCTGTAAACTCCGTATTTCTCAGTGCTCTCTTTCAATCTGCCTTAAAACATGTCTAAAAACTAGGCAAGTTCTCAAAATTCTCTCCCCTCTGCCAGTGCTGACCTGCCACTGAGAGGTGAGGTGTGAAGACGCTTCTTAGTACCAGACAGAAGATTTTGGAGAAGATTCACAAGCTGACAGAAGTAGTGCCATATCAGTCCATACTGCAAGAGACAGGCTGTTTTGTACTTCTCTTGAAGGGTGCCAGCTGGCATTGCACATCTGCTGCAGAATCGCAGCTTTCTTCAAAAACTGTTCAAAGTGTGGTGTCTGGAAAGGAAGGTTCAAACTGCAAAGCACATGCGCCCTGAAGAGGCAGGAAATGTGAGATGTAAGGAGCCACAAAAGGTTTGCATTTAGAAATTAGCCCATCCGCTGATCAAACAACTCCTGCTTGTAATTGCTTGGCAGGGGTTGGCAGCAGCAGGTGGATGGTTCTTTATAGTGCCGCAGCTGCCGTGGGTACAGCAGGGAAGGAGCAGCATCACAACTTCTGTGTGTGGATTCCCTTCCTCCAGCACAAAGAAATCAGAACCCAAGTTATTGACTCTGAGCCAGCAGAGCAAAGTGATGTTTCCTGTTCAATCTGTCCCCCTGCTGGGTTCTGCCATTGCAGAGGAGGCAATGAGTTGTCACCTCCTCACCACACATGCTGCTGCATGTCCCAGACATGAGAGTGGCAGCAGGCAGGACCTCCTGGAAGGGCTTCCCCTGTACACCCTGGGCTGCAGGCTGGCTTTCAGCTGCAAGTTGGAGCTCTGAAAACAAGTCCTTGTGTTTTCTTAAGCAAAACCACTCTCCAACATTCACCCTGTTGTACTGGGTTTGTGCCACCCTGACTCAAAGTTGAATTTTCCCATAATATTGCAGTGAAATTACTCAAAGAGTTCAATTTAGCATACTTCACACGTGGGGATGATTACAGAAAAGTCATTCTTTCAGCTCATGAACTGTTTTTAAATGTATCCTGTCCAGTTTGCATAGAAACACAAAGACTCTGAAGCTGCAGAAAGTCTGAACATTGGAGGAGTAACAAGAGAAGCTGCTTCATGTAGCCATCAGTGCTGTGGTTCTGTTAGCTATAATTTGGTAAATAAATATTGAAATTAATAAATAAATAATGAATTGAAATAAATTCCTAAGCAGGGTTCTTGTACAACATAGTCAAGTGCCAAAAATGTGTCTACTAACTCAATCCTTCCCATCTGTAATCAAAAATTGAAACAATGCAAGAGCAGATCTAGGAAGATGAAGAGGATGAAGAAAGATACTTGTTAAGCAGTTACAGATCTAAACAAGTTTGTTTGAGAAAAGGCTTTTTGTCTTCTTCCTTGTCTCCTGCCTAGGATATTGTCTGAGATAAGTGACAAAGAGCTTCAATTCTTTCTCACCAAGTCTCAAGGCTGCAGTGCATTTTCTAAAAACCAGCACAGACAAAGGAAACCTTAACCCACCCAAATGTTAGCATTTTATGCATCTGAGGTTAACAGGTAGATATTAAATTCCCCCAGAAATTAAACAGCTGAAAATGGCCATCTTTTTTATTGCGCGAAGAGCAACAAGCACAAAAGTTCATGTTCTCAGATGAGTTGCTTTACCTTACTCTTAAATCTCCACTCATTTTCTCCCTGCATGTTGATTTATGAACTTATAACTTACTGTTCAAAATTCAAGCTGTCCCCCCAGGCTGCATTGCTGTCAAAACCACTGAACAGGTAGTCTCCATTCATGTAGTGTTTAAAATATTGTTACTAAATAATAAGGCACCTTTCCTGTCTTTTGTTCCATGCAGGATTTTGGAGAAGATGATTCCCTCTACATCACTAAGGTAACAACTATTCACATGGGCAATTACACCTGTCATGCCTACGGCTATGAAGAGCTGTATCAGACCCACATCCTTCAGGTGAATGGTTAGTAAATGGCATATATGACATTCCATGTAAACATTCCCTAAGAAAAATGTGTTACCCTCATTCACACAGAGATGTGTAAAGCCACAGCCCAAATTACATGTGCACGAGAGTGAACACAGCTCGGGGTTTGCTCACTTGCACTGTCACACAGGCAGTCAAAAATAAAAGTATCAAGGGGGCATGTGTATAATTACCTGGGCTTCAGGAGGTATCTTCACTGTAAAACAAGCTGTCAGTGACATTTCCATAGAGTTAAGAGCAACATTTCCAAGCATCTCTTAAAGTAATTACTACTTTTGTCAACAGAAGTGTTGCCTCAATAATTTCTTCTTACAGAAAGTCATTTCTGTTGCATGAAATAGACCAGGATATTTAAATAAATACAGCAGTGTTTCCAAAACCAGCTGCCTAACTCTTAGCTATATATCCACATTATTACCTGGTTGTACTGAGCTTGGTTTGCTGAGGGCTATTTACACTGGCTCACTGGGTTGCAAAATGAGGGCAAACCATTTTACAGGTGAGAGAATCACACAGTCTGTATTCCAGCATTCTCATTCACCTCCGTCCCCTAGACTACATTTGTGCCTGGTGGAACTTATATTCAGGCACTCACTATCTTTCTCCTGACCTCAAACTCACTCAGTCGGACTTAGTTTAAAATTACGTTAGATTAAGCCAGCATTTCATCAAGGGACCAGCCCATGGAGTATCCACCTCCATAGCAGCAACCAGCATTTTCCAACTTGAGACCTATTTTTACATATGCTGATGATGCCCAGCAATGTCTCCAGAACAGGGGACAGGGTCACCCATTGCTAACTATGGATACATTCTGGTATGAAATGGGATGTACACTATGAGATGTACTCTGGTATGAAAGTTTTTATTTTTAAGGGAAATTCGGTTACTTTATTACAAGGTATATATATTAGAAGGAAAATTAACATTTAGTCCTTTCTCTAAGTGTGTGCAGACCTGCACAAAGGAGAGCTTTCAGATGGTAAGAGCAGATAGTTACACAGAGGTCAATACTGAGAGGAGAAACAGTAAAGAGGGATACTTAGGCATTTTAAGAAGAGCTGTGGTGGACATGAGGTTTTGTTTTGACTGCAGCTCAGGTCTGCTAGACGTGTGTAAGTGTTCCCCCCCACCACACGAGTACCTGGAGGAGAGCACAAAGTATCTGGTTGATCTGAATGAAAGCTGACTTAATGTCTCTACATAATAATTTGTCATCTTTTGAGAAAGTAAACTGTAAATCTCAACAGTGTGGATAACTAAGTCGTGCATGCTGCAGCTGAGAAATAGGTTTCCTTCCTCAAAGCGCTGTTTGTTTGATGAATGGCAGTTGAAAGAAAATCCAGCTAACAACTTAATCCCATGTCTATTATGTGATGTATTATGAGGCCTGAATGGAGTTTAGTTGGCAGACAACAATGTAGACTTTATCATCACTGAGAATAGAAGGCCCAAAGGCTTTGAAACTTAAAGCAGAATGAGAGGAAAGCTGGATGGAGTGTGGGGAGAGGGTCATCTGTTCCATACTCACACCTGCCAGTTAGATTTAACTTGTTGAAAGATCAGATTTTCTTTTTAAGTGCGGGTTTCATACCATAGCTGTATGGGGGTTTTCTTACCAAAAGAAAAATGCTGTTATACAAAAACCACTATCTATGTGGGCTTTTTAATATGCTATATAGTGTGGATGCTGAAATGCTGTTAGCAGGGAAATTTTCTCTTCTTGCATTCATTCTGTGAGAACTTTTCCTTTGCTGTGTAAGCTATGTAAACAGTAGACAGGGTTTTTGTAAATAGCATTCATATCTGGTATCTTCTGACCTTGTGTACATTATATTAGGAAAAAACATTTCTAAGTGAGTGTCTGAGACTTTGACCAATCACCCTAGGAGAAGTGTGAATACTGTCCAATTGCTTTATGGAACTAGAATATATAAATGGTATTGTGGATTTAATAAATAATTCATTCGTCGCTCTGGCCTCCTGCCTCGCTGCATCTCTGAACCCCTGCTTGGAAGCCCACAATATAGTCACTAAATACAGGATAAAATGCCTTGCATTCAGGTATCAACTCAGGCTTGCTAGAAAACATCACAGGGTCTAGAAATCTTTGTCTTACAGCATCTGATATTCCCATGTGAGCCATTAGGCTTTGCAAAGCTGGGTTTTTGCAGTTCTTAATGTGACTGCCCACATTACTAAATTCCCTCCTTTTCTGCCTATGTCACCATTTCCTCCAGCAACTGATGCGGGGGTGACAGCCCTGATGGCAGGACGACGTTGTTTGCCTTCAAATGCATTAGAGGGTTCCCAAGGCAGAGCCCTTCAGAGGGAAACCTTGGATTTTAGTAACTTAAAGGACAAATTGAGGAATTTTTCATGACAGTAGAGGGAAGAAACTGAGCCAAACTGAATTGAGTGAAGCTGCTGAGAATCTAAGTGTAGTTGATGGGCTCTGTTCAGCACTGGGGCTTGTCTCTGTCTGTCTGTATCAAACTAAAAACTCCATCTTCAGCATAGGAGGATTTTGTTGCTTTCCTGTGTTGGACTAAAATGGTAAGAGAATGTGACAGAACCAAATCATCCAGAATTTGAATGTATCTGCTCGCCCCTCTCCTCTAGGGAGGCACTGATCTACTTTGAACATCAAAAACACAGGGGCTTTTTATTTTATGAAAATTATCAGAATTTTTCTTTTGACACCTCTCAAGTTTGTCTGTTGGGAGAGAATAGAGAAAGAAGAACCAACTGGAAGTAAAAGGGTTTATCCCCAACCCTTCCCAAGCTCGCTGTGGTTCTTCGCTGCCTGTGGTACACGCAGGTTCTAATTTTTAGACTGTTTCTCAGTTAATTCAGTGTTTTCAAAGCTGCAGTAACTCTTCCAGCATCCTTGGATCCTTTTCTGTACCACCTGGGCCCTGTCTTACTGTTCCCACTAAGACACATCGGTCCAGCTCACAAAAGAACCTGATCCTAGTTACATGTGCTCTCTTCCTCTGCTTTTATCCAACGTATTAGATGCTCTTTAACTTATTTTTTCTTTGCCTCTTTTTAGAACATAACACTAGATTCTTACATTGATTAGGTAATATAGAAAATAAGGAAATACAAGCTTAAATAGGAAGTTTGCAGCCCAATTTTGACAACATTAAATGTTTTTGAGATTTGGAGCTCTACTACCACTCAACTGCTGAATGCTATGCAGTGTTTCCCTTTGTATCAGCTAGTTCAGGATATCTCAAATAACACGAGTAGATCCAGGTGCTTATTTTGACAAGCAGAGACGAGAATCCTCTTAGGCAGAAAATGTGAAGATCACCAGGTGAATGCCTCAAACTGCTGGCTCACATCTGGGCAAGAAGCATGAAGCACATGTGAAATGCAGCCTTTTTGATGTGAGAGGTTTGGTTGAGCTCATCAATCTTAGGATTCACAGTTACTAGTAAAATTTAAGTCAGTGTATTTATACAGCTTGCCCTGAAGATCTTTGGAGGAAAACAAAGTGCTGAAAGTCAGTGTTTATTAAACAGTTTAAGAAGTAAAAGTTCATCTTGCGTTCTGGTATCTTTGAACAGGAGGAGCCAAGAACAGTAGGAAAATTATGTTCTCTCCTACATATGAATATTGCTTGGGAAATGTGTACAGTATACACTAACTGTAGGGAGGAAGCAATTTAGCACTTCCAAGAGGAAAAAAAGAGGTCCTGAGGATAAAGAATCTCATAAAATAGTAATGAACTATGAAAACTGATAGTTGGCAAATCAAGAGACTGCTGAGTGTAGGGCATCATTTCCCTTGGTCTCTGCACTCAGGAAAACATCAGCATAAATCAGAGAATTGTATTCCTTGAAAACAGTTTTAAAAACACCATTTGATCCTCAGCCCAATTACAAGGATCCTATAGGACAAACCTTCCAGTAAGTGAGATGTTATGAACACAGATGTTTCGTTAATGTGGCTTTTCAGGAGAAAACAAAATGCTGCCAACTCCTTGCAAATCATAAATGGAAAGAGTAAAACATCTAAAGTAAATGATTAATCTGTTAATTATTCCTACACCCTGGAGTATAGAGCTTCTACAGCAGCAATGGATGTCTTTGGGTCTTTGTGCCACCATCTGTGTTCGTCATGTGCTTTATCACATGAGCTGTTTTATAGTAATGAATTGGTCTGCTCACAAGTGAGGTGCTGCTCAGTATGCAGTAGTAGGCAATCTACCCAATCTCGTGCTTGTTTCAATGCCTCTTTTCTCCTACTTTGCTTAAGATAATGACATTTTTATATTGCCCTTGGCTGCAGATAGAGTAATGGTTAGCAATGATATATATTCACCAAGGGTAAAAGCAAAGGGTAATCCATATATCCCAAAGTCTGGATCTGAAATCTTTGCAAGTTTAATGTGCTTACCTGGAATGTATTAATTTGTAGCAAGGACAATAAAAATATATTCTGCAGTTTGCTGTTATCACAAGGCATTTGCATGCAATAATTTACCTGTGCAGTGAATTATGTAAGACAAGGGAGAAGAAATAAAAATTTTAAAATAGGAGAAGGAAAATTATAAGAGAGCAGGAATGGAGGTGCAGCACACCTTCTTTGTAGGTGAAAACAAATAGTTTCCTTATTAATCACTCTTGAAAAGACACCTTGCTGTAATTTTAAGTTAATTTTCACGCAGAGCATTGATTCAGTGTCTAGGACCTGTGAGCTACCTTTGTCAGTAGAAACCTATTGTGTTTTCAGCCCTGCAGGTAAAATAGGTGGATTATTCATGTGCAGACTATCAAGGTGTGAGGCAAAAACCTGAAAGTACAGTCTGTTTGGTGAAGGGGTGCCTTGATTCTGGGGGGCTGATGGCTGTGGCCATCCTGGGAAGCACTGATACAGGTGCCCAGATGAGCAGGAAAGCCTAAAGCAAACAATAATAAGGAAATAACAACCCACACTGGTTTTGAGAGCATTAAATCGGTGATGACTGGGATGGGCTCCGTCTCTGAGAGCTGGCAGGTCAGAAGACACTTAGCTTGGAGTAAAATTGCTCTGATGCCTTTGGCCATATGAGATCTCAGCCAAGTCAGTTAATTTCACCAGAATTTGAGAATCAGACCTCCTTGAATATTGTAAATCTTTTTCCTCTGCATTTGTAGGAGGCACACTGTCTTTCAGCTGTGAGTCTAAATAAATCATATAGGCCTTCAATGGACTTCCCTTACTAAATCATTTTACTTGAAAAATGTTACTTAATAACAAGCAAATCATAGGTAAGACAAGCACCGAGTGCAGGACCTTCGTAAAATTCTGTCAAAGTAGACAAAAATTACTTCCTTTATCCTGTCATCCCTGGAGACACTGACTCAGAGAAATTTAAGTTAATTTTTTAAGGCATTGATGAAATGAAGAGCTCCTGGCTCTCAGTCTTATTCTGCTGAATTGCTGGGGCACTGACTCCTAAATAAAACAGAGATGGCTCCAACAGCCACCAACATCTCTGACAGCAGGTCCCTTCCCCTGCTTACCTTCCCCTTGATCTGGCACTTCCTGAAGTCAGGAGGAGCTACAAACCCAACAGTAATGGGGGGAAGAGAAGATAAAATGCTAGTAAATGCTTTTATTTAGAAATTGAAAATTCAATGAAACGAACCTTGTCTTTTTGGTAACCTCCTGATTAAAAAGTTCTTGAATGGTATTTCCTTCACTGCCTTGCACCTTACAACACCTTTTCTTCTCAAGTATAGGAAATAGAAGACAGGGAACTAAACCCACAGGTCCAGTGCAGAGGTGGAGTTCAAAGTCATTCCTTTGCTAGAAGTCCCTTTTTTTCTTTTCCTCTGCAGTTTGCTGTAGGCATTTTCTCTCAGATTACACTTCAACAATCTCTTGCTTTTAAAGCTATAAAACTCAAGTAGACTTGAGGGCTTTCTGTCGTGGCTGATTTCCTTCCAAACTGGCAACTCAGCCCTGGTTAACTCTTGGCAGTTGGTGCAGAAGACAGAAGTGAAATACATCTCTCTCTGGTAAGGCCCATAAAAAAATAGATATGGAAAGATGGGAAGTATATATTAGTGAATGTATTTATTTGGACTATGACCACATGGATATGTAGACACATAGCAAGCTACAAACCCAGATTTCATTTTATTCTAAAGCAACTGTTAAGGCAATTTAATTTTGATAATCATGGAGCCTAATGATGTACCATATAAAAACAGAGCAGTGAGTTAGATAACTTAGGCCAGTGATTTCCAGAAGTTTATTGTTAACTCATTCAAGCTGTCTTAAAAAAAAGCCAAACACAACCCACAGATTTTCCTGTCTTTCACCAGTGCCAGTAGCAGTTATTCATTTTTCTTGGGGTAGAAGCTGGGACCCCCACATATCGCATCCACATTGGACTCTGGCCATGGTTTTACGAAACTGTACAGCTTTCACCAGCTACATCATGAATCCCCAAATCTCCTAATCTGATAGAAAAGCTGACTGCTTCATTGTGAAACACAAATACCATTGGCCACAGTATGAGACATCCTCACATTTATTTCCTTTTATTTTTCCCTCAAGGTGAAAGAGTCTCACTGGTATCTTTCACTTATGTTGCAATATTGCAAATTTTTTTTAAAGTATGTGAGTAAATTGTTAAGAAATAGTTAATAGGTGGTATTAAGCCTTGTCGGTTTGAGCACTGAAGGGAAGATGATTGAAAATCAATGAACATCTCTGAAATTGTAATATAATTAGTAGTTCTGCCAATTGAGTATACTAAATAGTTCAGAAGTGCCTTCGTGAAACGAGGTAAGTCATGTTGTGAAAACCTCTCACTGAAAAGAAGTAATTGTTCAGAATAAGAGGTAGTGAATACACAGGCTACTTGCTGATGGATATTCAGTTAAATACTGAATATTAAGTTATTTCTTGTAGGCAAGAACTCAAATTCCCTCCTAGATTCAGTGAAGATCTGAAGTTTATATTTTAATTTTTAAATATGTGAGTACCCACCTTAGGTTTTAATCCAACTATTAAGTTCAGTTAGTCACTCAATGAAAGGAAGAACAGTCTAAATACAGAATTGGATTTCAAGGTTGCTCCCTGGCATTGGTATATTAGTTTACTCTTTTCTGTTATAGAATCATAGGATCACAGACTGGTTTGTGTTGGAAGGGATCTTAGACACCATCTCATTCCAACCCCCTGCCGTGGCCAGGGACACCTTCCACTAGACCAGATTGTTCCAAGGCACATCCAGCCTGGCCTTGAACACTTCCAGGGATGAGTCATCCTCAGCTTCTCTCATAGGCTAGTGCTTGGAAAATTATTATTTTCTATTTTCTGCTCCCAAAGTCAAGCTGTAGAGAAGTCTTTCTTGTAGCTTGCACTGACAGCCAAACTGAGCTTATCTTCCTGGTTCTCAGCTCAGAGCCCTTTAGGGGACTGCGGGACAGCAGTGGCTCTTGAGCCCTGACATGGGGGTTTCAAGTCCCCAATTCCTTGTTTCCCGCAGTGCCGCCAGTGATCCGTGTCTACCCCGAAACGCAGGCGCAGGAGCCGGGCATGTCAGCAAGCCTGAAATGTCACGCTGAAGGCATCCCTAATCCCCGAATTACCTGGCTAAAGAACGGCATTGATATCATGCCAAAACTATCCAAACAACTATCTCTCTTCGGTAAGAACAGAATTTTGATTAATTAAACTATTGTAGACAGGAATTAAGGAGGATTATTTTGCACTTTAAACCAGAAGTTCTTGTACTTTTCTAAGCCACAGTTGTTGGAAATCATGTTATAAAACCCCTGTTCTTTCTTTTTATCTCTTTCTCCTGTGAATTTCTTGGGAAATAACACTATTGATTGATGTAAGCAGTAATGGCATTCTGTTCAAAGACAGCCTGCCTCTTTCTTCACTGCACTGCTTCTTGTGTACAGCACAGCAGAAAAGAAATGCATAAATTATTTGAAGAGAAATTCATTAAATTACTTGTTCACATCTAAGCCCACAATGGATGCAAGTCAGCTGAGAATCAGTCTCCCACTTGGCTCTGCTGAAGGAATCAGGCTTTTAACTCCTCTAGGGCCCTGTTCAAATGAGGGTGCAACAGGCATAGCAAAAGGCAAAAACATCTGTTTGCAATTTTCTGTGTAAAAATATTAACCCCATCCTCAACACATGCCCCAGTCTAGCTTTGGTGGATTGTAGCCCTCAGCCTGTGTTGGTAGCACTGATACTGCTGCATGATGCATACAATATCTCAACATGTTCCAAAGGTTTTGGGCCAATGGTCCCACTGCAGAAAGCAAAATGGTAGGAGGAACTGTAGAGAGACCCCTTTAAACCAAAGTTTTTGGTGATCTGATGAAAAACACTTTGCAAAATTGAAACTAATTTTTCTTCACTAAAGCCAAAGTATTTTTCTAACAAAAAGAAGAAATAAATTAAATGTCATTTATAGTTTGACTTGGGATTTTTCTTTGTTCTTTTCTGGTGTGGAGTGTATATGTGCTGATGGAAAGGAGCAAGACGTCAGCTCCCATGAGAATCCCCAAAAACCTCTAGTTAAATAGGGAGAAACACAGTGGGGTGGAACCACCTTGTTGAGCTGTCACCAAGTGGCTGTGGCAATGGAAGACAGTTAAGGCAGGGAAAGCAATTAGCAGCAGCGAGGAGCACTGTTTATGAGTGTCTCTCTTTCAGCAAACGGAAGTGAACTTCATATCAGTAGTGTTCGGTATGAAGACACTGGTGCCTACACCTGCATTGCTAAAAATGAAGTGGGAGTGGACGAGGATATATCTTCCCTTTTCATCGAAGATTCAGCGAGAAAGACCCGTAAGCTCAATCTTCCATGTGTTTATTTCTTTAAATAGTTTTTGAATGTGATGGTATACATTTAATTTAATAGTTCAGGCTATTGCATGCAGTAAGTTGGATCTTACAGAAGGTAATGGCAGTTCTGAATGCACTTTGATCAGATGATTGGACACTTTTTGGGGTAGGAATCATGCAGAGAAGGTAAAATCTTGTATGGGAAGATGGTGCCTTTCATGTGCCAGAAGTATACTGGATGTGTGATGGGTAACAGCGTTATTGGAGTAACAAATTGGCAATAGTTTCATATATCAGGGAATCCAAAAGGTAATATTTTGTCAAATTCTGTAAGTCTTGATTTCTGTACAAGACTTCTTTTGAAGACAGTTACCAGTCAAAGTTCTTGAATATTTAGATATCTGAAAAATGTGACTAAATTATTTATTTTACCTGTTTTTACATCACTCACTGGCAAAATAGGTTTCCCTCATTGTGAAATTATCTTCTACCTCAAAGACAAATAATCTTCCAGCTACTCTTCCCACATTTCCCATAGGAGTGCAGGAGTGTTATCTTGACCACACTGACCCCAAAACACAATTGCTGAAGGAGGTGATCAGTTGTCCCAGTAGAAAAAGCTTTTCTCTGAAAGATCAAAGGCCTGATCTTTCCTAGTTCTGCCACCTTAACTGCCTGGGAGATTACCTGGGTTTATGGTGATACTAAAAGTCTAGGTGCAAATGGGATTTTGCTGCTTTTCTCGCTGCTATGGGAGACAAAGTTACCCATAAATATGGGCTCTCATGGAGAATCTTTGGAAAATATATTCTAGTCCTCATTTAACTAGATTTATGTGCTCTTGTTAATATTGGTCATTTTCCCTTGAATACTTGAGCAAGGGAAATTACAGTATGTTGAGAAATAATTGGATCTATCTGGGACCGAAATTCAAATGCAAGTGTACTTTCAAAGCTTATGTCCGTCCTGAAAGAATGCAGTTGCATGAAGTTCCAAGAAAAAACACAGCCAAGGGTGTAGCTGCTGTGGGTGCCAGTCTCAGGCTTCTTTTGACAGATGCTGGTGGACCTGGCAGTGCTGGGTTAATGGTTGGACTCGATGATCTTAGAGGTTTTTTCCAACCTTAATGATTCTATAATTCGTGGTTGTGTTTCCTTATTGAACCTGCTCAGAAAATCATGGGCTGTACCATACCTCCAGCTGCATTTGAAGGTGACAGCTTCTCTTCAGTAGGTCATTGATCTTTGCACAGCTACCTTCATTTCAGGAAGGATTTTTCCCATGTCAATGTTTCTGATTTGTCTCTAGAAGGAGCAAATGTGTTTAGAACTCTCTGTCTTTCCTGGTATTTTATTTGAATGAATGTTACGAAATTTTCACCAATTCAACAGTAAATGTAAACATGCATATTTATTCAGTTACTTGCTAAAATGAAAGTTTTGACATTGTTTTGTTTTTTTTTCTTTTCCTGATTATTTTCTGGCTTTCCCCATATTCTGATGCTGCAGTTGCAAACATACTGTGGCGAGAGGAAGGTACTGCAGTAAAGTTTTTTGTCGTAGTGATAATGTGCTTGTCTGCTTTAATAATTCCATGATGGGCCATTCTCCACTGATTTGCCACTAATCCTATCAACTTTCACAGTTACCAGATTAAGTACAGACCAGACTTTTAAAAGCTAAATTATTCAAATAAGAGATGTCACTCTTGTACCTATAACTTCTTGGATTTTCCCACTATGAAATAATAGATGACCATAAAATATATAAAAATATTAATTTTATATATACTGCTAGAAATGTGAGTAGCCTGAGATTCTCAAACTGCATTAGCAATCATACAAGTGTCAGAAGTGCTCCCAAATTACCATAATTGAACAAGTAAGGCATTAATTCAATATACTGCATTTTTAAGCAAGCAATTCAAGCTCTTCCTTTTCAGTAGCATGTATTGATGTTTTCTAGGTGAGCAACAGAAACTGTGTTCTTGACCATTAGGCAAAACAAAAACCCAAACCACAACAGGTTTTCTTCCCTCTGTCTTTTGAATCTATGCAGGGTAAAGGTTGCCCCATTTCTGCTTGTTTTAATTGGCAGTTAAGAGCTCTAGTTTTATCAAACTTACAGTGTGCCCTCCACAAGGTCGACAGTTGTGTATCTTGGAAGCCAAGGTAGAAAAAACCCCATCCTGAGCAGCTAATTGACTCAAAGATATTATGGAGGCACTTAAAATCACCTGATTTTGTACATGCTTGTGCTGTCATAATTTCCAAAACACCTAGTAAGAAGTGTCATGCAACAGCCCAAGGGGCTCTCACACAGGTTGTCCATCTGACTCTGTAGGTGTGGAGCCGAGGTGTGTGGAGACCCTGTGACCCTGGGCTCCTGGAGGGCTATGAGCAGGACATCCACTCACTGGAGGAAGGTTCTGAGGCTGAAACCCAGATGTAAACCTGTTCTTACATCTGCCAGCTGCTTATGAGGCAGCTGAGACCCTGGTGTCCTTCAAGCTGTGTGGGAAAGGTTGCTATGCAGTGACAAACTGCTTTCGGCCATTGCCCCTTGCAAACACCCAAACTCCCTCACTCTGCTCCTCCGAGATGGGCTTCAGGCTCTCTCTGCTTTTGGAGGGTGCAAAGGTGCCTCTGTAAGTAGTGCCTCCAGGTACCCAAAACAATAGCTTCCAGCCCTCAGCATGAAGCTTTCTGGGTAGCTTGGGCTTGGCACAAAGGATGTCAGGGGCAGAAGGAAGGTGCCAGGGTGCGGTGACTGGAGCAGCCTGGGCCAGGTGTGCAAACACCTGATGCACACTGTCAGTGCCACTGTTGGCCACAGACACATACAGCAAATACACTAGTTTATTTCTAAAGTCCCTTCCAACCCAAGCCAAATGCAGCTTGCTGGAGGTCAGAGAGGTGGCACAGTCACCTAGGACAGCTCCCCAGCACTTCTTCCTAAATACCCCTCCTGCAGGTTCCTGGTGGAGCGCTGTGAGGAGTCTTCACTGCTGATGTTCCCGTAAATGGCATTATGGGCACTAAGAATTACTATTTCCCTTCTTCTTGGAAATGAAATCTCTAATGCATCTCATTAGTCCAGCATCACCTGCACAATGCTCTATGACTGTTTATATACAGTGTCCCCTATGCTGCTTGTTAAAGAAAGCAGTTGGGTAATCCTACCAGATGTAGAAGTAGAGTAATATTTAAAGAACACCTGAGAAGTTGGTTGCAGAAAATCTTATTATAATTTTGCTAAATAAATGAATGAACTGCTTATCAACTTTGCACATTTTAAATGAAAGTATGAACAATGTTGAGGCAAAACATGGCCAGTAAAACAGATTTGCTATTAATGTTCCTAAACAATTCAGTATCTGTAAAGCAGGTTTATTACCCTGCTCGTGCTGTTCTGTAGTATTTGATGGGCACACTCATTTTAGAACATACTTCAGCCTGTGAAATCTTGGCACAGAGAAAGCTGGAAGACAGGAATGGTATTTTTGGTTTTACACTTTAATATATGCTTTTGATTCCTTGCTATGTGCAAGTAGCAATATTAACAAATGCATTAGTAGATTTGAGCTCCTTTAAAATGATCACAACCTTATCTCCACAGTGGCTGGAGTAATTAAAACCTTGGGAAAATGCCTAAACAAAATATGGTGTAGAACAAACTTTTGCTGCAAGTCAAACTTTTAACCCGAGCATTTGGTCATTGTAGAAGTCAGTCTGTCAGTTTGTTCTCAAAACCTTCCAGACCACACACAAGCAAAGCCTCAAGAAATGAATGCACAAAGGGCACCCAGCCAGTTAAACCTGGGGCTGGAAGCATGTGCAGTATTTACTCAACGTACAAATAGTTTTTAATTTTGTCCAGAGAAAACCATGAGTAGCCCAAAAGTAAAGCAGAGATTTTTTTTCATGACAGTGTTCATTTCTTTAGCAAGCATTGCTTGCTTAATACCTGGAGAAAAGGAGCATTTTGTGCCAACAGGCAATCAGCAGTTATGTGAATGTATGCACTTAAAAAGCTGAAAGGCTTTTCATTACCAAATTTAAGTTCTAAAATACTTCCAAGTATTTAAGTTAAGTTGAGGAAAATTATTTAAGTATCAGATCAGAGAAGAGTATTCCCTGGTGAAAGATTTGCCCTTTGATCTCAAAGGAGGGATGTATAAATGTACACTGATGGAGACACTGTATTTCTCAAATAAGCTCTTGTTGATATCAGGTGTCCTCCTGAAGTTTTTTGTTAGAGCCAACTTCATCTGGAGTGGATCAAATAAGAACTGTTATGTTTAGGAAACCCTCCCCAGTCTTAATGGGGTTTTTTTATATTAGCTGGTTTTTGCTATACAGGTGAGGTATGTTCCCTTTTGTAATGCCTTTAGATTTTGAACTAGTTGTGTCATCTAACCTGAACTGTCCTCAATTCAAAAAAAAAAAAAAAAACAAACCTTCTCATCCTCCTCATTAGTCCCCCAGTTCTCAATTTAGTACCTGCGTCACTACTATAAAAACACAAAATACTCCATTTCCCACCTCTGTACTGAAATAATTTCCTATTCCCTGCACTGAGGAGTTGCACCAGTATAATCAAAAATTGAGTCCGTTTTACTGATGTCTATGAGATTGTTTAGGATGTACCCCAACCAAGATTTGGCAAATGTTTCATAAATCACAATAAAACGCCTAGTTTGTCTAGTAAAAAACCTGCTTGGTCTAAATATCAGTGTGAAGATCAATATCTGAGAAAAAAAAAAGTGGTTTAATTTAAGTTGACAAACTTTTTAAAAAAGAGAGTACCTGAATGCTCTCAGGAATTTGTAGTATATTTTAATCAGTCTGCATTAAAACTTGGACTCATTTTACTGTAAAATAAGTAGTGGAACTTGCCAAGTCTCTGACTCTAAACCTGCTAGGGTAAAATTTTTAATCAAAGTATTTTTGTGGGTTATTAAGGTCTTACTTCTTAAATACACCCTCATTGTAATAGGATCATCAGATAAAATCACACTACTCTTGTGCATGAAAATAATAATAAGCATCTTCACTTCTTAGGATTAAAATCCTTTACCCATGGAATATCTGCACTCATTTCAGGCCAGGGTCAAATTCTGCCCTCTGATGTATTCACTCAAATCCCACTAAAGCAGGTGGGAGTTGTGCGGATGCTGGGAGTGCAGGTTTTGGTCCAAAGTCCCTGAAGGAAATGTTTTACCAATATACATGGGGAAAAAATAACCCTTAGTCCATGAACTATCTCTTGATGGAGCTTTGTTAGCTTTTTTCCTACATGCATGATCCTGCTCTCTGGCATCACATTTGAGGATCGCAGCTCTTGTACCCACCTGATGCCCTAACTGGGGGATTTCTGTGCTATGGTTTAGAGACTCAACTTGAACCTTGTCAGTAGAGCAAACACCATGTGCTGACACATTGTACTCTGAAGCTACTTATTTAGCATCAAAAGAAGGGGGCTTAGCACCAAAAACACCCTTCTATCCTGAGTAAATACAATATGTTTTACAAAATTTTCCAAAAATGCATTTGTCCAAATTATCCATATTTTTACTGTCAAGTTTCCTGTGATGATTTATATCTCTATCCTGCAAATAGTTAAGAAATGTGAGAAACTCTGTCTCTGTGAGCAGTATTTAGAGCTGCTACCACAGGACTAGCAAAGGGAATTTTTAAGACTGAACACTGTTCAGAGCCACAGAATGAGGACTTTATTTCTCCATGGGAAAAATGGAATTAATTAGAAGATACAAATTATAGCATCACCATATTGTTGGGAGATAAAGTACACTATAGACAGTGCTAGGGGTGACAGTGGTCATTGCAAACACTTACTGGTGGTGGTGTGAAAAATTGAATGATTGGATCTTTGAAACTAGAGTGTTTGAAAAGATCCTGAACATTTCTTAAAGATCTTATCACTGCAATTCCATGTAGCATGACAGAAGTGATAGAATACAATCTCCTAATGGCAAAGCAATGACAATCAGCCAGTTTTCCAAATCTCCTGGAATGCCCCAGTTGGATAAATGAGTGCTAATGCAATGCTGAACTACTCCACATTTGTGAATTACACTTTGCAAGTTTTCAAAAATGTATTTATTTTGGTGGCTGTAGTTAAGTTCTTTCAGATAGCTTAAGAAAATAGAGAAATCTATATATTTTCATTCATGGAACAGGTGCTAAACACTTAGATTTAACATCACAGTTATAAGCACTCAAGTTGCCTGTAACAGGATGACCTTTACTTTAATTGTAAAGGAAGATTTTCTTTCAGTTCTTAAATTATTGTCAAGCTGTTTTTAATGAAATCATAGGGAAAAAAAACCAAATTCATAATCTGAGGGGGGTAGCAGTGCAACAGAGGGGCTTCTTGGGATCAATTCCTGCTTTGGTACCTATTTACAAGACCCAGTCATAATTATTTGGGTACAACCACCGCCACCAAGGCAATGCATTTTTGAATGTGTTTGTACCTCTTCACTCCTTGAAGCCCTTGTTGTGACATAAAATTTGATTTTGTGAATGCTCCAACTGCATCCAAATGACCAACTTATATGTAAGGCAGATTTTGTTTGTTGAGAGAGGACGACGAGTTCTTAAAATAAGTCCTAACAGCTATCTATGCATACCAAAAAAATCCAACTCCTTCTTCTTTATCCTCCTTTAAGGCCTGAGTGTTGGGAATATGTTCTATGTCTTTTCTGACGATGGGATCACAGTCCTTCAGCCAAATGAATGTGAAATCCGGAGACATATCAGGCCCGAAGAGAAGATTTTCACAAGTTATGTAAGTCCTAAAACCAGCAACTACAGCTGACAGCTGGGAAGCTTTCTCTTAATCTCTTCAAAGGTTGTTATTGCTAAAGGACCTATTTGCCACAGGGATGCTGGAGCTTGGTGGGCTTCATGCAGCATCCCTGAGGTATAGCATCTGCTCTTGAAAATCAGGGGATCCACGTGAGTTCTAAGGATGACATGGAGGATTTACTGACATGCTGCAGAGAATTTGGCTAGTTATCACATAAGCAAAGATTTTCATTTGTTCTTTTGATCTTTTTACTTATCCATGCTCCAAATTTTTAACTGGGTTTTAGGGAAGGTACAAAAGTCAATAGCAGAGAGATGTGCACATCCATTCACTGGTGCTTCTTTTACTGATGGCTCTATAGGCAAAAAAGTGAGCTACTTTGGGCTACTTTCTGCTCTTTGGAAGTAGTTTGCCATGTTAAACTGCAGCAGGGAGGCAAATAAGAATGCCCAGAAAATGGTTGTGCCATGGAGGTCCTCTGCATCTTCTGCCACTGAAAGAGAGACTGCACTGTCTGTGTTTGCTGTTGGCACTTTTCGGTCAGCACTGCATTTACCTAACCCTTTCTTTAGGAAATCACAAGGAAAATTTTTTCAGGTGTCAGGAATGTCAAGCACTGGCTTGTAGGCAGTGGAGCTCAACATGGCCAGTGGGATAACACGTGCCTGGAGGCTCTGTGAGGTCAGTGTTCTCAGTGACCTGTGTTATGTACCCCTGCACAGGAACATGCATCAGGCATATCCTCATGAAACTGTCAATTCTGAAAAAACACAGGTGCTGAAATACATCCAGAAATGCTTTTTTCGTCACTCTTTTACTTAGTTTCTAATTTTTAAAAGGAGAAGTTTAAAATGTGGCTAAAGAATGTGGCTCTTCTGAAAAAAAAAGGGCTCAGCCTTTATTTCAATTTTGGGAGGAAACAAAGAGGAGAATCACTTTCGTGAGACCTGCAGGTTGGCTCAAGCTCTGCTGCTATGGGTCAGGAAAGTCTTATGAGTCTGTAGTAAGTATTTTCTAAATCTCAATAAATTTGTGGTTGATACTGAATTTTTTTTCCACTAGATTTTAATATACCTTAGAAGAAGTCCAGACTGATGCTCACTCCGAGGCTAATCCTTAGCATGGACTTTATTATTAAGCCACACCGAAGCTGTTGCTTTACAAAGACAGAAATCCTGTGTTTCTTTTCTGAAGAACTCTAAATATTGAAGAGGTGATCCTGGAGAAACAGATTGAAAAGAACAAAAGAGAGAGGGCACTTAACAAAATACTGTCAGCACATTGGTGCACATAAGACAAATTTTTGACATCACTTGGCTGCTCTTCAGAGGCACCTTTGAGGGATTCCTACAGATCTCATAGGACCCTTCCCTTGGTCTAGGGAGGATTGACATTTTTTTCCTCCCTTTTCTCTTTTACTATCTTGAGTGTTTGCTACATAGACAGTGACACTAGCCCAACTTTAGGAGTGGATCTACAAAAAAAGTTTCTTCATTTGCTATTAGAGGGCACAAAAGCAGGTGGAGCAGCTGCGACTGAGCCCTGTAGCAGAAAGACTGGTAACCTTTCCCTGCTCCCTTCGGCTTGGGCGGATGCTGTGTTGTGAGAGCTGAGGATGAGGAGGGCAGTGTGGAGGCTGGCAGGTGCCTGACTGCATGAATGGCTGCTGGAAGCCCAAGCCTGAGCTTTTGTATCATCTTCTAGGTTGTTATAGCATAGATTCCCAGCCTGGCTGGCGGAAGAGAAAGGAAAATGCAGCCAAGTTATTGAGTCTTGTGTCTTCAACCCTTACTCATGGTCTCCACCAAGACACTCAGCCAGCAGAGCTGTGCTGCTTAGAGGTGACAGCTTTTTAGCCATAATTGTTGCACATGGTGTGGGTCCCTTCCAACTCAGGATATTCTATTCTGTTCTGTTCTATTCTGTTCTGTTCTATTCTATTCTATTCCTCCAACACAGGCACAGTGTTGACTTTTTTTTTGTTGTACCTCCTCTTTCCCTGAACAAGCTCTGATGCAGCTCCAGTCACATTTCCCTTAGGGAGGTTGGGCCATTATTTAAAATTACCCAACATAAGATCTAAAATCAACAGTTGTGCTCACTGAAATTTATATTCATAAATGTAAATTTATATTCATTCTCATTTTATCCCATTTCCTCCCCACACCCGGTCCCACAAAAATGCTCTTTCAAATAAAGCATCTTGACAGAAGGAAGAGCGATGAGGAGTAGCCAACATGCAGAGAGTTTTTGGTGAGACCGCAAGTGACTCCTCAACCTCAAGGTAGCTGTACCAGTTCTGCATAGGACTCAGTGAGTAGAGGATCAGAGACAAAATATGGCATTGGGCAGCTGTGAACAGAATTTGGCCCAAAGCAGCAGAATTTGGTTCCTTTGGAACCAGGAAAGTTTCTGTAGCTGTAGAATCCTGCTTGTTTTACTTCTGTTTCCTTGAGTACAGGTGTTTTAGACCATTTTCTCCTGTGCAGAAAATTAAGACTTCATGAGAAGTATAAAGCAGTGACTCAATTAACGTAAACCACTGTTTTTTCAAAGCACAGAGTGATATTTCTGTTGCTAATAAGTGCTGACAGCACTGCAAGTCTCAATGAACCACAACATGCTTCAAAAGATCAATCCATAGGCTCTGTGGTTATTTAAATTCAATATAAGTTTGCAGGAGGACCAGCTGTTTAATGTCATTGCATAGAGCTGGGCTGAAGTGTGGTACCTGATAAAATTAATTATTTCATGTTTTCCAGGAACGAAAGGGGAAAAATATCATCCTAATGGAATCCCCAGGTTTTCAAGGCTAAGCTTCTTGCTGCTCCAGGCCCTGAACTTGTAAAAATAAAACCTTTTCTTTTTTTAACCCCTCAGGAGGAGATCTGTCCTAGAGTGGAAGGTGAAGACTCTCAGTCCTGCCTCTGGGCTTCAGCGGTCAATGTCAGAGACAAGTACATTTATGTGACACAGCCAAAGCAGAACAGAGTAATGATAATTGATATCCAGACTCAGAAAGTCATACAGGTACTTACAAGTGAACACATTATTCACTGATGGCAAAAGACTTGATACAGGACAAAAAATCTGATCTTTGCCCAGTGGATCTGCTGGGCAAAGAACTGCTGATCACTGAAGGGCTGGGCTTATGTTGCTTTCACCAGTGGGATCACATGGGGTTTACTGCTCTGTAACCTCACTGGAAGTAAAAAACTCCTCTGTGGGCTGGAGAGCACAGTCTCAGGGCTGCATCTGCAGCCAAGCTTACAGTGAGTCTGGTAAAATAACACTGGGATGAATTCCTGGCTCAGCTGCCTGACATGGGTTATAAGCAGGTTGGGAAGAATGAGCTGGTGTGGGTGCAATTCAAACAGAAACTGGCCCTTGATCTACTGGCTATAAGTAACAGCATAAGATGGAGTGATGTCTACCCAGAAAATGGCACCAAACAGCCAAATTTTTCAACTGCTGCTGATCCCCCACTTGATTTGAAGGCAAAGCTGCACAGGGAACATAAAAGTGGTGCTTGAGAATGCCGGCAGTGAGCTAATGTAATATTTGTCATGTGCATTTGGGTCACTGTGTAAATAACTCTCTCTGGGGTTTTTTTAAGTCCTTGGATGTGGACCCATTACCAACCAAATTACATTACGACAAGTCCCATGACCAAGTGTGGGTGCTCAGCTGGGGGGACATGAGGCAATCATCACCCACACTGCAGGTAAGTCCTTACTCTTTGGAGCCTTTGCTCTTCCTGGGCTCAGCATCACTGGTAACACACCAGTGTCTGGTGGGTTGCAGGTAATTAACAGCATCTAATGGTCTGCATATGAATCTGCTGTTTCATTTGCATATCCAGTATGTTTTATTCATCCCTCCTCTGTGCATCCTCACATATTTTTTCTGCTGTTTAATTTGTTTTTGAGAATGACTGTGCCACAGGCTGACAGCCGGGCTGCTTTGTGCCAAGGTCTGTTTTGTTTTAAGACTGGTGACAGAGCCAAGTGCTGTAAAGTTGTACAACAAGGGCTGGCAGCTGGCTGTGAGCAGGACAAGACTGCTGTGCTCTGCAGCACTGGTGAGGCACCTCAAATCCTGGGTTTAGTTTCGGGCTCTCACTACAAGACAGACATCGAAGTGCTGGGATGTGTCCAGAGAAGGGCAACAGAACTGGGGAAAGGTGTGGAGCACAAGTCTGATGAGGAGCAGCTGAGGGAGCTCAAGGGGGAACCTTATCAGTCTCTACAATTCCCTGAAGGGAGGTTGGAGCCAGGTAGAAGTCAGTCTCTTCTCCCATGTAACAAGTGATAGGACAAGACGAAATAGCTTAAAGTTATGCCAGGGGAGGTTTAGGTTGGTGTTAGGAAAAATTCCTTCAATGTTACCTTTCTCAAGCCCTGGAACAGGATGCCAAGGGCAGTGGTGGAGCCAGTGTCCCTGGAAGGATTGAAAAAACGTGTACATGTGGCACTTGGGGACGTAGTTCGGTGGTGGGCTTGGCAGTGCTGGGGAAATAGTTGGACTCGATGATCTCAGAAGGCTTTTCTGTCCTTAACAATTCTGTGATTCTGTGATTCTCTCACAGTAAAATGCAGAAAGGGGCTCTCTAGGGCATAAAAAAATAACAAACCAGGAAAAGTAAAACCTTGCAGACAAATTGTGTTACTGGGTGTTAGTGATTCCACTGCAGGGGTGCCAGTGGTATCCGTGGAACTCCTCCATGCTCAGCACCATCAGACCCACAGTGATACTGGGACACATGAGTTTGGACAACTAAATTAGCTTCTACTTCTGGATCACCTTGGCATATTTACCCTTCTGTTGACAGTACAGAGAACATGGAGAGTCGTCATCTAGTGGGGCATTTTTCTGCTGCTGTATGTTGTATAACAGAGTTGACACCAGTTGATGGATCTGATTTTATCCCCCAGACATCCCCTTCTCTGGTAGTTGTTTTCTGGCACTTGCTGCCCAACCTTTCTGGAAACAGGTGTCATGTGAATACTCCTTCTGCCAGAAGTGTTTGCTGCTAAGTTTAGATTAAAGCATTCCCCAGCAGGCAGAAGAAGGGGGGCTGTGCTTTCTGACCTAAAAACCAACAAATTGGAGTCTACATTAATTGTGGGGCTACCCAAGGCTTCTGCTGGAGATGCTGCCCCATGAAGATGGGATGAGCCATCTCTACCATCCATCCAGTGCTCCATCCAGTGCCGACTATCAATAAAGACTGGACCAGCTACTCATCACGGGCAGTTTCAGGAAAAGATGCCAAAGCCAGAATGGAGGCATATAAATGAAGGTTTCAAGGGCAGTGGTTCCAGGTTGTCTCACCTGAGGATGTGAGTTTCCTGTATAGGGTATAAAGAGACAAAATGGGCTCTTTCTACTCTTTCTGACTTAATTTCTTCCATCCAGCTGTGAGAAGTTTCTGTAATTAAAGGAGAGATGGCACAAGCATGTCATTATTAGGGAGAACACACCATCTGCACAGCTGGAAACTTGTTAGAAGGCTTCAGGTCTCAGATAGTCCTTTCTGTTATCTTTATGATGTGCAGTTACACACATAGAGATGAGATTAGCATCAACATCAGCAGATCCTTTATTTTTCCTGACCTTCTTTCCCAAAAGGTGGGCAGTGACTAATTGGGCAAAGTTCCTTCTTAAAACCTGCAGTGTTTGGTTGCAGACATGCAATAAAATATCTTTTTTTAACAAAGATGCTGCTGCAGAGGTGGGTCTGAATTTCCACTCATTCTCTGGAAGTCAGGGATTTATCAAACTGCTTGTTCAACTAACTAGCAGAATGCTGTTGTTTGGCCATTACTGGCTTGTTGGAAGCAAATGTCCGGCCTCATGAAAGCACTGTGCAAGGGTGGGCATCCTTCTTGAGCAATCTAATGGGAAGAAATCTAAATGGCATGACCAGAACAGCTGTCTGAAATAAACCTTTTAGGGATTTAGCATGTCTTTAATGAATTAAGTAGCTGTAAATTCAAAGCAACGACTGCTGCAGATTAGAGCAGCAGAAGGTCCTAATGAAAGGACTAAAGTCATCTTGAACCCAGCAAACAATTTGAGTGTTTAACATTTTAATTTTTGAAAACTTTTACTTTTCCTTTCTGGAGCAGTGGAGTAGCTGAGCTCCTCTGTCCATGGAGATGTGTGCTGTGCTGAAGGACAGAACCAGGGGACAGCCAAAGGGCGCTTCTCCACTCCTCCCTGGACTTTATATCGATGGATGAACAGTTTTTCTCCTTCAAAGTGATAATTAACTGCTGTGAATTAGTGTTTGATCCTTCAGGGTGGTAAATTATCACTGTGCATTTAAGTGCCATTAATAAATATCACCATGAAGTAAATGTTTACTTTAGACAGTGAGGGATAAATTATTATGGTCCTAGTGTTGTCATACTGCTTCAGCTCCTGCTTGACTGCTCTTTCTCGAGATGTAAACAACATATGAAAGTCAAGTTGTGTACTTACCTTACAAATGTCAAGCCTCAAATACTATTTGCTAGCACACCTTTTCAAGACAACTACACCAAACAGTGTTTTGAAGTCATTAATCAATTGAGTCTACTACACTCTGGAAAGAGCTACTCGGTACCATGCGTGTCTCTAATCTGTATTTACCTTTCTGCCTTACTCAGTGCTTATCCTGTGCTCAACCTTGTGTGTATTTATTGTAGGTAATTCCAGAGGCGAGCACCAGGGAGGATCTGCGTGTTATCCACACACCCTTTGAAGGAGTGGATGATTTTTTTATACCACCTACAAATCTTATTATTAATCATGTTAGGTGAGAAATTATTTTAATGAATAATAATGGTGACCATGCTGCTCCCTTCTCATAACATTAAAGCACTTTACAGATATGAATGAAGGAATGAGTAAATGAATGAATGAATGAATGATTTAATTAATTAATTTGTGATGAATCTTAACTACACTTATCTCCATTTTCACACATGAAATGGTTGAGGAAAATGCCACTAGTTATTCAGCTAATCAATAAAACAGCAAGAAGCAATCCTGGACTTCCCTTAGACCATGCCCAGGCATTCAAACCTCACCTTGGTCAGCCATCCCTCCTTGCAGCTTGTGGCACACTGCCCTGGCTTGCTTGTGCCAAGAATTTGATGGCCCAAAAATCACCTTCCTTGCCACAAACCTTTTACGGATCTGGGCAGAAACATGTGTCAAGGATATACTGCTTGAAGTGGTAAAAGTGTACTCTGCCTGGAGCATAAGATAGGATTCTTTCATGTGTTTCCAACTTGTTGAAGTATTGGATCTCTTCATGTGATTTATGGCTGGAGCAGAAAAATTGTATGCACTGCACATTACAAAAAAAAAAACCAAAGCCTCCATGAACCATCAGTTTTGAATGTTAATGTGATGTAGTAGTTAATGAGGTTGTGTAACTAACATACTAATAACCCGGAGTAATACTGCCTGCTTCCCAGCAGGCACAGGAAGCCTCCCATTAATATTACCAAAATTGATGATAACTGCACAGCAATTCATACTATTCTTTCCATGTTATAACATAATAACTGTTTAACCATCTTCTGTCCTCTATATAGTTTAACTAAGTTAAACACTCAGAAAACATAATGTAACTCTTTACAGCCATCTTAGACACTGAGGCGCATGGGGGTACACTTAAATGATTATATGTTGAATCTGTTCCAAAAGAAATAATTTTGCCTGCTGAAACACAAAATAATGATGCATGCCTCATGGCTGTCATTTGTAATTTCTCTGTAGTTCATATTTCCAGTTTTCTTTCACAATTTCATTATGACTAATAGTAGTGCCAGGAGGTAGATGACTCTGCCGAATATTAAAGCCTGAGCTGAGAAGGTGGGCATTGGATTCAAAGACAGGAAGGTGGAACAGTTACACTTTTTTATTTATTTAATTGTCCTTTGCTCCAGTGTGATTAGTTGGCTGAAATAATAAATACAGTTTATTAAAACTATATTTATAGTTTTAATAGTTTTATAGTTAAAACTATTGTCTATAGTTTTCCATATGCAAAGCTGCAAATGCTGTGCCTGATTTCCTATTGCATTTGCTCAGGGCCAGATCTTTGTCCATTCTCTCTCACCCTCAGCATAGAAAAATAATTGCTTGCAGGCTAATGAGACTCATTGAGATGATGTTCTAAATTCTCCACTCAGAAAGAATAAATGGCACTACCAGCATTTCCCAGGAAGGTGAACATTTAAGCAATTTCTTCCACAAGCCAAATAATATTTGTATGCAAATACTCCTGCATATGTATTTCAGCTGCCTCTTATTTCAGATGGATATCTAGAAATGTATCCATTTTTATTAGTTCCAAAGGTAGACTGTTGTCTATTAAAAACTCTCTAAGTGCAGGGTTTGCTTTGAGATTTCAGATCACAGATTTCATGCAAGGACTGAGCCTCTTCTGCAACTGTGGGCACATAAAATATATCCTGACCCACTTCTTTAAATGAAACTTTATGATAAAAACCATTTCTTAACTTCTTCAGGCATTTGGCCAAGTATTAAGGTAGTCTTGGGGAAAAAAAAAAAAAAAAGCTGTAAGGGAAAGCACTTTTTAAAGTGTACTTAAAATGCATTCATCCAGGAGAAATACAACTGTCATATCCAATTTCCACACACACAGTGCACTACAACTCTCTACTGCAGATACTTTGTGAAGTCTCTAATGGATGTGAGTATAATGGGGAAATAAAAGGCTTAGCCCAGTGATTTTCATGGGATCACACACTACACTGGCTCATTCTTTAGAAGTGAAATCATTGCTGAGTGTCTCATCGACAGATGAATTAAGAATAAAGAAATAAACCTAGTGTTTC
Source organism: Callaeas wilsoni (assembly GCA_013398955.1). Lineage (NCBI taxonomy): Eukaryota > Metazoa > Chordata > Aves > Passeriformes > Callaeidae > Callaeas > Callaeas wilsoni. Next base: position 17,913 of record VWPU01022951.1, on the reverse strand, counting down.
AAGCAAAATATGTATTATCTGCACACAAGCACATTGTCCTCCACATTTCACAAGGCAATTTTACATCTTTTGAGGAAGAAATACAACACTAAATACTCACTTCATTTCCCTCTGTCTGCATTGAATGGATGAAAAGATACTCAATGTAAAATTAGTTTTTGTAGGTCAGTGTCAGTGACCTGTGAGTCCAGGGGAACACAAACAGGCTGTTTCTAAGGGCTCCCTCTCAAATTAAGCAGAAACCTTTCATGGCTATTCTTGACCTTTTCGTGTCTTCAGCAAAGGTCAGATGTGCTGCAGCATATATCTTTTACAGAACATTTATCCTCTGCTCACTGTTTTTTGCCCTGTCTTGATACAGAAAGTAAAGACCCTTTATCTTCAGGGCACCCTGGTTATGTTCCTCAAGAAATGTTTTACACCTTTCCTGGGCTGGCAGGATGGTGTTCAAGAGTCTGCTCTGCACCACAGCCTTGCCATCTTCTGCAGTGGTTCCTAGGCACCATGGGTACCAAACACACACCACAGCTTCCCTCTGGTGCTGTCAGTTAAGAGATGAGGTTAGATACGATCTTCATTCAGTGGCTATACATTATATTGTACACAGCTGTATTTATTATATATAGTTACTCTCTGGCCCCAACTTGGCAGCAATATGCTTTATTTTAAATGCTTTTCTGTTTTGAGTTTGAAGGCTTGAGTATATACTGAATTTCATGACTGTAATCTCAGACAGATTAAATACAAACCTGATCAGTGTTAGCCTACTGAACACCCAAACCTTGATTTCATTTCTATAGAAATTGGTCTTCCCAATAAAAAATTTCAGTTCTTGAAGGTTCAAACAGCTAAGCACTTATTCAAATTTCCAGGATCTGGTTGCTAATTTGAACTGAAATATATCGCTCCTTCTAGGATGTTTTAGAAGCACCAGAACAAGACATTTCTTACAAGAAGAGACAGCTTTATTGCACACACTTCCAAAATCACCAGAATAAAAGTTTCCCAATTCTGCTGACTTTTCTCTTTGCTCAAGCATGTCACCATGTCTCCAGAGCTGACTTCAGTGTCTTGTTTTCTGTTTCAGATTTGGCTTCATTTTTAACCAGTCAAAACACACGGTTCACAAGATTGACCTGGAAACTGTGACCCACATCAAGACCATCAACCTCAAAGCCTACAGCTGCATGCCACAGGCCATGGTGTACACACACCTGGGCGGCTACTACTTCGTGCAGTGCAGGAGGAACCGCTCAGCAGCCGCGTCACCGCAGCTCATCATCGACAGTGTCACCGACACCGTCATCGGCCCCAACGGCGATGTGTCGGGCACGCCCCGCGTGTCACCCGATGGGCGGTATCTGGTCAGTGCGGACGAAGGCAGCGGCAGGATCAGAGTCCAGGCTATAACTGTCCGAGGTGAAATCAAGTTGATTTATGACTTAAAAACAAATGTACACGTATCTGATCTGACATTTCAACCCTCTTTCACTGAAGGCAATCAGTATTATATATATGCTACTTCACATTTGCAAACAGATGTGCTTTTTGTAGAGCTGTCAACAGGGAGAATGAATGTACTGAAGAATTTAAAGGATCCTATCACATCCAAAGACTGGCCCTGGAGCAGCTACAACAGAATTATGAAAGACAGTGGATTATTTGGACAGTATCTCATTACACCAGCTAAAGATTCCTTGTTTGTTATAAATGGGAGGCAAAGTACATTACACTGTGAGGTTTCAGGTATAAGGAGGGGTAACACAGTGGTCTGGGTTGGGGAGGTATGAAAGGGCAGTAGCAGTGGAACCCTCAGCAGGCAAGGAGCAGTTGGACCTTTACACTGCAGGAAATGAGCAGTAGCATTGTATATTTTTACACTGGGAAAAGAAAAAGAAAAAGACAAAAAACCCTGTATAGGCTTCATGGTACAACACTGGTCTACCTGCAAGTTTTATAATATAAGGTATGCTCTGCTGATAGGAAGTGGTTTTGAAAGGATATTTTTTATTTGTGGGTATGATTTGTGGTTATGAGAAAAATGCTGGGAAGTGAATAATATCTCCACGAGATATCATATAAGCCACGAAACCTAGTAATTCTGTAGAACAAAACAGATTTTGACTTTCCATTATGAGGTGCTTTTATGTTATGTCCAAGCATAAGTTTCCTTCCCTGTATCCCTTGCCTATTGGCTGCACTGACTACCCCACCCCAGCACAGGGAGACTACAGCAGCAAGGACTGCAACGAATATTCACCTTTGGATGTTGAGGGAAAGTAAACATCAGAGCAGTTTTCAATCCAGAGAAACCTAGGAGAGCAATTTAATGAAAACCGATTAGTTTTCTCTGCAGGATGGCTTTGAGAGGATTCACAGATGTGATTTCAGAGGGAGGCATCACAGAAATAGTAACTGTCAGCTTGCTTGCTTCTGCTCTTCATTTTGCTCTTGGTCCTACTGAAGGCAATGGGATGAAGCCCCCTCTTCCAGTGCGTATTTGTGTGATTGTATTTGAGAAATTTGCCATGAAATATCCAGGCCATTACCCATCCAGGCCTGGGTAAAAGCCGGAAAATACTGATGGCAAGGTCAGAATTTATGTAAACAAATTTGTTGAGAAGGTGGCATTAGTCTTTCAACAGCTTGTGAGTGTGGTCAGTTTGGGAGCAATATGCAAAATCTACTCTTTGGGGGCAGAGAATTAGTTATATTTATTCCCATAGGAGAGAACAACACTTCTAGAAATCATTGGTTTCTCTCATTAAATATTTAGGAGCACCGAAATCACTTGGTTCTTCATAAAATAACAGTTAAAATAACAGAGGTTATTTTTAATAGAAAACTCACTGATTTTCTAGTCATAACTTTAATTTGCCTATTTCTTTTCAGAAATACCAGGAAACAATTTTTCTTTGTGTTTTTTTTTCCTTTCTGTTTATAGTACAGTTGTTTATAGTCAATTATCTTTTAGTTATGAGCAAAGACATTAATGTAAAAGCAGCTGAATTATCCAAGAATGCAACAGCTGGCATTGAGAAATTTCAGTCGAGTTCCCATAAACACATACAGCCATTTATTTGCACACTTGGAAAATATAAAAAATTTTTCTATTTGCATTTTCCTAACTTTCTATATCCATCACCATGAAGTAACAAGGGCAAAAGCAGCTGTGGCAGCAGAGCCAGGGAAGAAGTGGTGCCATCCAAGCAGTTGTAACCATCACTTGGAAAGTGGGCTCTTGAGGTGAGTGAAACCTCTCTGCAGGTAAATATCAGTAGCATTTGAGCCACCCATTGGCCTCTGGAAAGACCCAGCTTGTTTTGCCAAGGACCTTGTTGCCCAGCTGTAGAAAGCTGCCCTTGAACATGTGCAGTGATAGGTAGTGGTGTTGTAATTATTTCCCTCTGCAGATGCTTTAAGTCACCCATTTCACAACACACACAGAGGGATTTTAAGCAAGAAGGATACAGAATAACACTGGCAATCTTTGCTTTAAATGTTTAACTTTATCAGAAGAGCAGCATTTTAGCGTGGTTGTAGACCTGAGGTATTTTACACTATTTCAGTTCTATAGAGAATATAAAAATCTGTTCCGACAGACGAAGGAGGGGAGCTGAATCCTATGAATTCATTAAACATGGAGTCCTTGAAATTGTCCTTCAACACCCATATGCTGAATCCTACATTTCTTTCACTTATGAGCCATAAGTTAGAAGAGACTCTTTCATCATTGCAACACAGACATGTGAAACAGATGGGCATAGCCTTCCTTTTGCAATGCATGGTGTCCATGATTTTGTACTCATCCCATTAGGAAACATATCCCATGTCAAAGAAAGGAGAAGACCAGCTTTGTAAGTAACTTTAAATATGCACAGCTCCTTTCTTGAACAAAGCTGTATCCATACATTGCAGCCATCCTAAATGTGTTTTACCAAGACCAAACACTGCTCTCGTGTTACCTTTTATGACTTCTTGAGTATTTTATTATGCCTATGGTAAGTTTTCCCTGTAGAGACAGTCATTGTGTCATAGATCAAACAAATATTACTTTTTTAAGAATATTTTAAAAAACCCAAACCTGTGTGTATATATGTCCAGGTAAATATTCTTGAGGCTGGTTTATATATAGGCTGTGAAGGATGTGTAACAAATCTCACTTTTTCCTGTGTGTCGCAAAATATTGCAATAGCATTCACTTGAAAAAATCCCACTTGGACCTTCTAAAGATGTTCTCTTTGTTCCCTCTCCAGCCCAGGTTCTGGTGATGTGTTTTTCTAAACTATCCTAATGGTTATATATCATACTTAGAAAATGAAATATAATTTAGATTGTCCACACTATTTGTGAACAGTTCCAATGACAGTCAAATCTGACATTAAAGTGCTGCACATTTGTTACTCTGATTTTTTTTTTATGACACAGAAATTTTATATATACTCAAAAAAATGTTTCATCTCATATTTGCCTTTCAACTCTGTCAAAAAAGAGACTACATTTCCTTGTGGGCAATTTCTTTCCCTATCATTTTGGTTCTCCACCAACTCACACTTACTTCCTAGTTAATAAGTTATTAATTAATCATGTGATCAATTGAAATTGGTCTAAATTGAATTAATGACCTTTTCATTATCCTATACACTCATATGTCAGTAGGGTGTTCTGACACTAGAATCATGGAAAGAATAATCCTTGGTTGCCACTAAGACTCCAATGCCAAGATCATATGCATTTGCTAGTCATCACTGAGGTTAAACAGCAGTACAATAGAAATGCTGTTTTGTCTTAGTATTTCCCTCAATATTTTCACTTTCTGAATGGAAGCGCATGTTCAGAAACCATCCACTTTTAAACCAGAAGCAAAACTCACAAGTCCCTTATTTTGTAATCTGTGACAGTTAACGTATTCTTATCATTAAATACTTTATTTTTTTATACCACTAAAAAAAAATCAACAAAAGTACCAAAATATTTTGGTGGGCTTGTTTGCAGGATGGGTGGGAGATGGGAACTGGCAGGGCGGTTTGGTCGCCCCTGCAAAAGAGACTTCATGAGGGGCTGTTGAAAAACACTCTGCCTTGTAGGCCTTGGGCCATTTTGCTGCATTGACCTCCATGAACACCGCTTTGCCCAGGAGGAACACCAGTCCTGATGACCTGTTGACAGGTACTTATTTACTTGATTTATACCATGATTAGGTCTTAATTGCCAGAGTGCCTGGTCATGCACTGGGTGCTGTGTAAAATGGATAAAACAAGTCAAAATCTCAATTCTGTAAGGAGGTAATGGCTAGTTCCCTGTATGACCCTACAGCAGGTCAACAAAATGAACAGGAACTCAGTAACAGAGCCTGGGGAAACATGTGCAATAACCTGGTTGTTCATAAGAGATGTGGGCATGCCACAATGCCTTTGTAGTTTTTTCCCTAAGACCACCTTTGTCCCTCCCTGTACCAGGTTTTGTGACTGTCTCTCAGGTTACAGGTATAGCTGTCGCCCCTCACTGAACCCCCAGGACCCAGAGATTTCCCCATCTGCCATGTACCCTTATGACTCACCACCTCACTCTCAGGTAACTGCTTTCGTAGAAAACCTGGGGGTAAATCCTACTTTTCTTAACGAAGTGCATTCTGCAAGGCAAGCAGCAGCACTAGCTTTCTGTATTGGATTATAATTCCCACTCTGCTTCCCATATGAAACCAGCACCGATCACCTGACTCACTGCTTTGCGCATTTTCTCATGGGCCAACAAAAAAAATACCAGAAAGCCCAAAGTTATGGGAAACAGAGATCAGTCTTAAAATTGGCTCTTCCAGTGCTGCTATTTGCTCACTAGAGGTCATTTACCCCAGCCTGGCAAACCTCTCTTCCAACCTACACAAGTGCATCCCCTCTGCCATCTATGGGCTTCCACAACAGGTACCAGCAGCTGCTGCTTCTGGAGTTAATCTCAGAGAATGGTTTGGGTTGGAGAAGGCTTTAAGCTCATCTCGTTCCACCCCCTGCCGTGGGCAGGGACACATTCCACTAGACCAGATTGCTCCAAGCCCCGTCCAGCCTGGCCTCCAACACTGCCAGGGATGGAGCATCCACAATCTGCATTTCACACCTCCTTCCTCCTTTGTGCACCTGTAGCACAAGGCACTTCAGACATGATGTGAGCACAGCTCCTGCCCATCAGCGTGATGTCCCACTCACTTGGCTGCTGCCAACTTCCCCCAGCCGCTTTTGCAGAAATGGATTTTTATTTATTTTCTTGTTAACTTTTTGAAGTAGACCGAAATAAAACACAGGGACATCTCTCCATCTGGAGACTAGGAAGACTCATGTGTTTCTTTTATACACAAGATGATGTGATGGTGTGTGGTGTTGAAGACCAGACAAATTCCAGCCAAGCACTGCAAGCCCAGGAATGGACTGCTCCTCTCTGCTAGTGGAGGAAAAACCTAAAATGTCACCCTTTTTTAACCTGCCTCCAACAAGAGGGTGGGGAGTTTGGTTGGTTGGTTTATTAACACTGGTTTCTAAAAGAAAATAGCAAGGCTATAAAGACTGTTTATCAAGCCTGAAAACAGAGAACAATGACGGGCAGGCAGGAATCTTACATCTGCTCACATCTGCTAGAAATCAAGATGCCCCAAAAATGCAAAGGTGCTGACCTGGGGGTCATGCACAAGTGATGGGGGCTGAGCTGAGCCTAGGCTGGGGCCATCTGATGAAGGGGCTACAAATACAGACCTGACATTATTCATTTACTTTTTTATCCCATGCAGTGTGAGCTGGATGTGCAGCCCAGCTTAATGCATTGGCCAAAATACCCTCAATTCTGGCTGCCCAGTACAGTGGGGTGAGATTTACAGTCTGTACAGGCAGAGCAGGATGGTTTGAGCAGGACCAGTGCAACTTGTTAAGTTCTTGGCCCAATCTACTCTCTGCACCAGCTGAATTAATGTCCATTACTCAGTTCTGTGGCAGCAAAAGGTCACCACCATGCAGCCCAGAGGGAAGATGTAGCGGTGCCTTCACACCGCTGTTTATGACCCTCAGCACCTTGGCACAGGATGCTCAGATGACTTACAGTCCTCGCAGATGTGACTGGCTACTAAAGAAGCTCTCTACCTCTGGGGTTTTTTCCCTTGTGATTTTATTTGTCCCTTATTCCAGAAATTCATGACAAGAGGTGAAAACTCAGTGGTACAAAAGGCTCTTGCATGTCTCATCTTGAGTTTAGGAAATATGGGGATTGTGGGTCATGTTTTCCAAATGCTTGTAGCTGAAAACAAAATGCATGAAAAAGGAAAAAAAAAATTTTCCAGTTCACAATACTAACTTTAGAAGAAAAAAAAATAAAGAAAAATAAAGAGTCCTGGTGTGGTGCTCCTACCAAGCAAATTGCCACATCCCAGAAGCTTGCTTAATTAATCACTTCAGCACTAACCCTTGGCAGTCTATGGTGTCTTTGACACTTGTCCAAAGCCATCAGATGAAGGCAGTGAGCACAGCAAGAGCAGAGAGCCAGCTGTGCCTCGTCAACAAGACAAGCACTAAATCAAACGAGCAGCCCATCCCAATTTCCAAAGGTCAGACCAGTGGCATTTCCAGAAGTGTAGCTCCAGTTCCCAGGTTAGCACAGGTTTCTCCCACTGTTGCACACGGGTAATGCCAGGCATGGCCCAATGGCCACATCACTCCCGTGCCATCAGATACCCAGCTGGGGACCCATGTGCTCTTCAGCTACTCTTAAGTTAGAAGAGAGTGTAAACACACTGGCACTGCAACCACCCGTAATCATGGCAGAACAGGGCGTGGAGTTACCTGGAGAGGAGTTTTCTTTACTGCAAGGAGTATTGCAGAGGGAGAGTTTTTAATGTTTTTTTAAAGGCTACGGTAAACTCAATGGGCTTTCAGAAACTGGAGTTTCTGTGGAGGAAAGTTCATCATTTCTGCAGAGGATTTGCTTTGAGGGCTGGCAAAGCCTGAGCTGAGCTGGGCCAGGCAGGAGAACCAGGCTGGCATCTCCCTTTTCTTTTTCTTTAAATAAGGCATTGGCTAGGAATTTGGAGTAGTAGGGGTTTTTGAACAACTGTACTATTTCCTACTTTTAAGCCTCATCCTCTTTGGCACAGCTGCTCCTGCAGGCCAGTACCTCCCGTACCTGTCAAAGCTGTTCTGAGCATTAATGATGAATTTTCCTCAGCTGGACATCAGCCCTGTTTTGCAGACAGTTCCGTATGAGCTGCTCTATTATATTCCTCTGTATTTTGAGTGTTATATTGGGTTTCACTCTTAGCTTCACATGGAATCCAATATAATTACTTTAAAATACAGTGTCAAAAATGTTGATTTCTCAAGAGCTGATGGACCACAAAGAGAGGCTAACTACTGGCTTATTATCCTAAAATCATAGTATGACTTGGGTGGGAAGGGACCTTAAAGCTCATCTCATTCCAACCCCCTGCCATGGACAGAGACACCTTCCACTAGACCAGGTTGCTCCAAGCCCTGTCCAGCCTGGCCCTGATGAGGTACCCAGAACTTCTGTGGGCAGCCCTTTCCCCACCCCTTTCTTTCTAGTGACTGATCTGAAATAGTCCATCTCCTGCCAGACGGCTCAGCTTGATCTCTTTCTCCAGACCATCAGCACATCAAACCCCAGTGCAGACAGCATTGCATGCTATGTCGAGCACAGCTGAATTCCTCCAGGAAGATGCCCCATACTGACTCAGACAGCAAGCACCAGCCAGTCCTGCTCCCTCGGCACTTTTCCCATTCCCAGGCTTGCTCAGCACAAAGTCAGCTCTGTGTAAAACATAACTTCAGTTTTGAAGCTGGCTGGCTCTGGCATCCTACCATTGGCACATAGGATGCCAGCTTTGTCCCGCAGCCAAAATTACTCAGTATTTTCTCCCTGTAAAATTATTTCAATCCACTAGATACATTGGCTTCTTCATGATTTGTTAAGTATATTTTATTCTCTCAAGACAAGGCATTTTCTCAAGCCTAAAAACTCTTTATGTGATTTTTTAAAATTTATTTTTCATATCTTCATTTTTCCATAATTTCTATTTTTTAATGGAGGAATGGGATGCATTCACATGGCATTGCCCTTTCTTCCCTCACATGTGGACCACACTGGCAAAAACCCCATGGGTAGCTATTTCTAACATTAATAGGGCAGATAGAACATCAAGCCCAACCATTCCCCCATCGTGCCACCATTAAGCCATGTCCCTAAGTGCCACATCTACTAAATCCCTCCAGGGATGGTGTCTCCACCTCTGCCCTGGGCAGCCTGTTCCAGGGCTTGACAACCCTTTCCATGAAGAAATTTTCCCTAACATCCAATATAAACTTCTCCTGATGCAACCAGCTATCTTCACACCTGGCACCCATCCCTCCACAGCTTGTTCTGGTGTCAGAGCTTCTTCTAAAAGCAATAGGGTTGAACTAGGTGAGCTCCCAGTGTTCTCAAGCACATTGTACTACCACTCTATGGGTTTATATTTAAGATTAGCTGGACATGTCTGTGTATTTAAATTATAATTATAATTTTGGCCTGTGAAAAAATAGTCTGTCTTTACATGGAGCTATTGTAATGCTGAGACACAGATTGCTAATTGTCAAAATGTCTAATAGCATCTTTGTAATAGTCCTAAGGCAAAAATATCCCACTTTTGACAAGCACTATTTGCTGAAACAAATTCCATTTAATTAAGACATGAAATCTGGACTGAAAGACAGCCTAGCTTGTCAACAATATTAACTGCAGCAGATACTGCTAGAGGTTATATTTTGCATTAAGGCTAAATGGTAAAGGCCAGGAGCTTTTGGAAAAAATTCTTAAGCTTCCCTGTATAAGAAGGTTAAGCTGGCTCATTTTCTTGAACAGTATTTTACTTAAGAAGCTCAAATCAATGTTGATGAAAACACTCAATTTGACAGCTTTGGAGGCTAAAATCCTGTCTGTACCCTAAAACCTCCTTTCACCAACACAGGCAGTTCTACCTGCTCTGCCCCAAGGTCTGGAGAGCCCTGAACCCCCACAGACATACATGTGGGAGCACAAGGGCTGTGTCAGCAGGACCATCACCACTCCTGAGTGCTTCTCATAATAGGTTGGAGAGTAAAAAACCATCCCTCTTTGAAACACATCGGCAGAAACCATGGGCTTCATCCCAGGGATGTGGAGGTTGCTGTTCACCGCTCATCAAGTGAGGCTCGTTAATGCACAGAGGGGTTGTGTGCAAAGCCAGCAACTCAAGGTCTGCAGCATCCCATATGGCAGTAAAATTATTCAAGGAGAAATTATGCAGATAGTCAACAAGTTCAAGCTGCAATGAATTATGCTGAAAACATCAGCACAAGTAACAGTCAATTTGTGTTAACGGTCAACGAGCGCAGTTCCCTTTTTTCTCCTGTTTGAGGCCCTGAGGACTCAGGGATATTGGAATGCTCTAACAAACACCCTACAGCTATGGCTCTTGAATCAGTCTGTGACAGCACTTACTTGTAAGTCAGCAGGAAAAAAATGTCTGGGAGTAACAGCCATCATGCAAAGGACACAACACTTCATCCACTGGCAGCTCATCCACTAGTTTTCCAGATGTACTAGAGGGTAAGTGTGGGAGGAAAAAGGGCAGCAGGGAAGGTGCTGGTTTTACTGCAGTTTCAGCTACTCCTAACATGCTACGAGGAGGAATTGCTTCCAACAAACAGGGGGCAGGGTTAGATTAGTTATTAGGAAGAAATAACCACCTGTGAGGGTGGCAAGGAAGGTTGCCCAGAGAAGCTGGCAATGCACCATTGTGGCTAGCACAGACCTTTCTCGTGAGAATTTTTCTTTTATTTCTTTTGTGTTCTATAAACAAAGAGAGAGTTTAGATGTTATTAAAACAGTTCTTCAGGTTTGTGCAGTTCGAACCTGGCCAATCGGGCCTAGGGGGAGGTTATGAACTGACCAATCTGAATGACCTTTCAAGAACCTATATAAGCTAGAAATAAATAATAAAGATCTCTCTCTTTTCCTATGCGATGCGAAGAGCAAGTCTTCATTTCTCAACCGCGGCTCACAGCGACACACCATCCCTGGAGGGACTGAAAAAGCATGTAGATGTGGCACCTGGGGACATGGTTTAGTGGTGGTCTTGGCAGTGCTGGGTTAAAGGTTGGACCGGATGATCTTAGAGGTCTTTTTCAATCTATATAATTCTGTGATTCTATGACTCTGAATAAAGCACAGGTTTTAGAAACTATAACCAGGTTTGCGTCAAACATCCTTAAAAACATCACCAAAGCAGGAGGGAGGCTGATACAGTCATCACACAACATTAGGCAATGATACAGAATCAATTTGTGTTTATTTAAATCCTTGCAGCAATAAAATCAAACCCACCGGCAGTGGTTTCCACGTGTTTCTTTGAGTCAGCCGAGCAAATCCCTGAATTATCATCTGCAGCAAACAGAAAACAGGCACACTATTAAGCCAGACAGTAAATATCACTGAAAAGCACACCTTGACTAATAAATCAGGGGCTGTGGTGTCAACAGTGTTAATGCAACCTGGCCCATGAGAAAATGCACATTATTGCTCACTAGGGGCAAATAATATATTTATGGTGTTGCAGGAGTGTGGCAGCTAAAGGATGCTGGTTGTGTAGCACAGCTTGCTCATGAAACCCTTCAGACTGTTGCCAAGAACCTCCTGACTGATGGGTGGAATTGGCAGATGGAAAGATTTACACTTCTTTTCATACCACCTTGGGAAGGCTGGGATGGCCCAGAGCATGCTCCGAATTTGCTGAAAACTCAGTGTCAGAAAAAGCTGTAGGTGACCCAGCCCTGAGTCCAGGCTGTTCCCAGATCATCAATAGTTCCCAGATCATCAATAAAGTGAATATGGCATCTTCAGGAGTCTGTAGTCCTTTCACCTCAGAGCAAAAATATTTGCTCAATGAGCCTTATGACTGGCTGGAGCTGTGTCTGGAGCTGGAAGATGAAGGAGCACATGAGCTCCCGCACCAAGGGGGAAACCTGGGGTCTTGCTCTGCATGAGGCATGTAAGGGTCCCAAAGACACATCAATCACCAGGAAGGGTGTGTGTATGTGTATAACTGAAGCCCTAAGGTGGTCCATAGGTATCCCAGGACAGGAAAACTTGTTCCACTTCAGTAGAGTGAGTCTCACTACAGTGATGTGATATATAAACACATGAAAAGGAGTAGGAAAAAATAAGGAAATTTTAGTACAGAATTTAATAGAATATAAATTGCTGACAACTCTAGTAATATTGGCATTTCAATTCATTAAAAGTCCAGATAAATTAGATGTTTGTATTCATTTAAAATAATTTCTCCTCTTTGACCTAGCCTAATTTATCATATTGCATCTTTCTGCAGTGCTTAGGCGAGCTGCTGTTTAAATGAACCCAAAAGAATATACAAGTAAAATATTAAGTAGTTGTCATTAACAACAAGGTCCATTAAAATCAAGGACCCTAGTTTCCATACAGCTATTTTTGCCGAGCCAAACACAAACTATTCTCCTACAAATGCAGGATTTGTGTTTCTTGCTGTATTAAAGCCAAAACATCTTGTGACAGTGTTTTCACAAATAACACGTGAATTTGAACCATAGTCACTGCAAAGAAAAAGAAGCAGCAAAGGGGAAATGTTGTGTCTCAATATATAATCCTTATTCAAATAATATTAAGTCTTTTTTTCCTAATAAAAACCTCCCACATTTCTGCCATTTTGTATATACATTTTCATATTTTCATGTGGTTTTTATGAGTTGCTACATTTTGGTGGTGAAAAGAAGCTGGATAATCAGCAAGCATCTAACCAAACATTCAAATATTCAATTTCTGGAAATTTTTTTTATGTCAGCCCTGGGTCCAACACAGAGTAGCATTTATGCACTCACTCAGAGGTACAGGAAACCCATGAGTAAGCTTCTCTCATAACTGCATTTTTCATTTCTCCATCATCAGAAATAAATAGTGTCAGTGAAGGCTACATAACTTATATTTATCCAGTAGGCTTAACCAAAGATATAAGAATCTTGCTAAGATATATTAATGTGGTTGTCAGATGGGGAGAGGGATAACGAGAAAATACAGGACTTCCCCAACATTTGGAGCAAATCAGGGACAGAATGGAATAAACTGGTAAAGACACTGCAAATATTAACTACAGCTAACATAATCTCAAAAGATCCTTTCCAGGATGCTCCTCTGGTAGACGCCAGCAAAAGCCATTACTGTAGTTTAATAATAGGATAGATAGATAGATAGATAGATAGATAGATAGATAGATAGATAGATAATCAAGTGGGTCTCCAAAGATGATATGGATTTTCATTACATTTAGCAAGCAGGACATGGCATGCAGCAAAAAATGTTCTTTATTTCTCCTACAGCACCAAAGTCTGTGGCAAGGCATTTCTGCTGTTTCAGCTCTTCCTTATTAAAAGCTTTTTATAGAAGACTTTATTTAAATGCACACTTCTGCTGCTCCTGGCCATGGTTTCCCAGGTGAGCAGGTTGACTCGTAATGTCACGACTACCATCTGTTGACTGTCTGGAATGTTCAGGGAGATCTTTACATGTGGTCTGATTTGATTTCTACCTGAAATCCACACTCCTTCCTGCGATTTTTCATTTTGAAATAGTTTGCAGCTTGCTACAAGCTGGCTGGAGAGCTGAGAGATCCTTGGGGAAATGAGTGACAACAGCATGAGCCATTTGTCATAATGACTCAGAAAATTACAGGATAAGATGTACATATTAGCATGACAATAGGAGGAGGGCTCACTTGTTCTCCCCATCAAGCAAGTGGGACTCTCTGCCCCAAAACAAGCTCCCTCTCACCCCACACTGAGCATGGTTTGTGGAGCAACCCCAATGATGGACCCAGCCTCCTTCAACCCAATTCAAGAGCCAGGAGCTCAGAGCAGGAGAGATGTGGCACTTTTTCAGCTTGAAAGCTGAAAGGTCTGTTATGTGTGGAGAGGAGGATTAGCTAAATGTTAGTAAATAAACACAATTTTAGCCATCACCTAAGCCTACAAAGGCTAGACTCGTCTTTGAGCATTCCTTTTGCTCTGTGCTGCAAAGTCTCTGTAGGGACCCAGCAGGAGATGGACCTTGTGATAAGGGGCACATCAGAGATGTCACAGCAAAGGGCTCTCCAGGGCCGGCTGGGCTGCTGGGAGCAGCAGGACTCTGCCTGGTGACAGGTGAGCAGGCAGAGGGACAGGGATGCACAGCAAAATATCCACAAATAAAAGTCGCAGCCCAGTGAGGCCTCCCTGGTAGAGCTGTTGCAGCTCATCTCTAGATATGTCTGTGTGAGTACAATTTTCTCTTCTTGTTCAGTAGCAGCTCAGAGCTCAGAAAGGGACCTCTGCCATACTGCCTTGTAATACAATAATATATGTGTAATATCTGAAGATCAAGACCATTTCTCTATTAAATTAGATAATAGTTAGATAATTTTAATTTACTCTATGAATCTTCTACAGGGTAAACTGCTTACAGGCAGCTAATGCAATAAATTTACTTTATAAGCAGAGAACAACCTCTGTTATCCATGAAGAGTCTGCAGCAGGCATTAGGATTCTGTACACACTCAGCCATAGTTAATGTATCATTAAGTTCGTATCCTTTCCTATTCAAAGCACACTTTTCAAGATATATGTACTGCAGACAATGAGATAGCAGGAGAATCAACTTGTGCTCAACTTGTCTTGCATTCAGCCTCTGTCCCATGGCAAGATAACTTTAATATAAAAGGTAAGACAGAGCATGGAAGTTAGGTCACTTCTACATGTGGCAAAGGAAATACAGCTCCAGCCTCACACACATCCAAAGGAATGGCAAAACAGAAGCTGTGCTGAAAAGGTATCCTTAAGGTCACAAAATCAAGCACTAAAAAATCAAGCTTCTTCATCAGTCTTCCTCCCATACTCACTGCTGTAGGGGATGCAATTACAGGGAGCATCTCAGGCCTGTAGAAAAAAAACATGAGTTAATACAACTTCTAAAATTTCTTCAGTATCTTAACTGAGTATGTGAGAAGTGCAGTTTTTCCAAAGATTTGTAAACTCAACAAACTAGGCAAATAGGAGTGACAGCAAGAGATGTTCTTTGTAAAAAGATCTACTTGGCTCTAGGTGTGACATTACTATTCCAGATCCAAAGGGTGCTATGAAAGATCAATAAATACATTTTCAGTTGGGCAAAAGAATGTATTAAAGGGCACATGTCAATCCATACACTTCACCTTTTTCAAAGTTACCATGACACCGCATTGTATCCAGAAGTGACCAGTGATTTCTTAGGTGCCCTCATGGTTTGAATGGGGAAGAAACCTGTTTTTTGGTGTATGGATACCTTATTGCCATTGACATAGCTTGCCTAGCTTTCTAACTGAACTGGCAGCACAATATAAAAATAAAACCAAATCAGCCAAACAATGCCTTAGTGCATTTTAGCAGTAATAGAAAACCACATTGTCCCTTCAGAGAGATGAGCACAGCACTAAAGATATCGCCTGATGTCATTTATGTGAAAGTTGCATTTTTATTATAAATTAATCTACCATGTCAGTCACATATGCAAACCCTGTCAATGGTCATCACATGCACCAAGAAAATGAGCCTTACTTGCTTCTCAATTTTGCAGTTGCTGACTTCTTCTGTTTAAGGGGAACTCAACAAGATAGGATTAATGGGCAGGAGTTTGGTAATAATAGTGGGAAAGCAGGAACCAGCAGGAGCATGGGGCTGCATCGTCCATGTATTTGCTGTGTGTGAAACTGCTGGAAGCTCCATGGCAGGTTAATTGGGAAGAAAAAATCTTGTACCTGTGCTTTCACTGCAGTCATGGGCTCTCAAAATCCCCCTTTTCTTCTTCATAGAGTCTGGGGCAAGTCCCAGTGAGGGTCACTGAGTGTATGGATGGTTTATGTCAACACCTTCAACTTTGTGCCAATGTCTTCTGTCCAAGAAGATTAAAGACTTTGGGAAGAATGAACTTGAACATCACGAGGCAAAGATAAATAAGTCAACATAGGAGCCACATCACAGTCAGCTACACAACAAAGCTACCTCCTAAGATGTATGTGGTGGAAAAATCCAGTAGACACTTGATTTACCCTTCAGTACAGAACTTTTAGAGAGTTACCCTTCCTATTGAGCTCTAGATAAGATGCAATCCAAGTTCTTCGACTGCTGGAAGGTGTCACCTGCTCTATATAAGGACACAGAGATCCTGACATGATGGATGGCTGAGAAATTATCATGACAATGCTGGTACAAGGTCACTATGATTGCTATACACCAACATTGGAGCCAACTGCATCTTAAACATGCAGCACAAAGGCCTGTGATGGCAAAGGGACCAGGGAATGATTTACTGAAACCTTGGAAGATGTAGCCCTGATTATGGACCAGAGCCCTTGGTCATATTCAAATGTTATACCCAGAAATGAGCTACAAAAAGACTCTTTTTATACCTCCTGAAGATTATTCCATGCTAGACCAGAATTAGTAAAAATTACTATGGTTTTCAGCACAAGGAGCCAATCCCTGTGTATTTTCTCCCCTTTTCCTTGTGGCTGGGGAGAGCCTGTAGTGTCCTGTGTTCTGCTCCAGGCAGGTGCCCACAGAAGCAGGTAGAGGAAATGTGCAAGATTCACTTTGACTGACTATGAGTTTTCAAAGTCAAATTCTGTTCATGTCTCAATGTGGAGCTCAAGGTCAGCATTTGTCGATGTGCTTTATATAGGAAACAGGCTATTTTTAATCTCATTGTTCTTAGAATCATAGAATGGTTTGGGTTGGAAGGGACCTTGAAGATCATCTCATTCCAACATCCCCACTCAGGACAGGGACACCTTTCACTAGACCAGGTTGCTCCAAGCCCCATCCAATCTGGTCTTGAGCACTTCCAGGCATGGGGCACCCACAGCTTCTCTGAGCAAAATACACCTCTTCCCCAGAAAACTGAATCAAGAAAAATTCACAGAAAGCTTACAACTCTGAGGGATGGAAGCCATGTCTGTTACTGAGTATGAGGCCTATGCACAGATGTTGAGCTGTACTTTGCCTGTGTGATCCAGGAAGAGCACCAAGGGAAGGGAACCTGAGTCATTCTGGGAGAAGATGTGCATCCACAGCCCTAAGCACAGGCCTGTCTCTACTGAAATTGCACGTGAACCTGTCCAGCTTTAGATAGTCCACATACTAACCCTGTGATCATAATGCTCTGACTGTGAAAATTGTTTTGAATATGGGGCTTCATGCTCCAGATTTGGCTCCATTATCTGTGATTGGATCAAGTGGAGTAAAAATACATGTAAAAGAACTGTCTCAAAACAGCTTTCAGCCTCATGGGCCATTCAGAACAGTGCATACAATTCCTGTGTGCAAAAAACCCTGTTTGAGCTGTGACACAAACTGGGGAGAAGGGGGCAGGGGAGGAGGGAGCAGCTTAAGATGCACTGAAAATTTGATAACTGGATTAGGCACAAGAAAGAATTTCCTGAGAGGGAAAGAATCCACATCTTCTCTACCAAGAAAGATTTCTAGATCAATCTCATTTATCATGCATTCATTTGTTGAGTAAATGTTCATAATATGTAAGTGCTAGTGTCACTTTAATATTCTGATTAGCATGGTACATCGTTTCATCTGTCTAGATAATGGTGAAAGTCATACTAATCGAAGTAATGTTGTGTGTCAAATGATACAGAGCTGATTTACTTAAGGCTTGAATGTCTGCTCCAATTAAATTCCAAAGTACATTGTGCTGAAGTTCCTTTTTCTGTTGGTTTTGTTGAGGTTTTTTTATGAAATAGAATACATAAAAAGTATGAGTTGCAAAGCAAGTTGTCTCTGTTTGAGAGACAGG